>JAVTVY010018905.1:0-38169 GCA_036873755.1 Hanleya hanleyi | reverse complement strand
ACATTGATGAGACTTCCAGTTCATTAGATTGAGAGTCCCACTCTATTAGATTAATGAGACTTCCAGCTCATCAGATTGAGAGTTCCACTCTATTACATTGATGGGACTTCCAGTTCATTAGATTGAGAGTCCCACTCTATTAGATTAATGAGACTTCCAGCTCATCAGATTGAGAGTTCCACTCTATTACAATGATGAGACTTTCAGTTCATCACATTGAGAGTTCCGCTTTATTACATTGATGAGACTTCCATTTCATCAGATTGAGAGTTCCACTCTATTACAATGATGAGACTCCCAGTTCATCAGATTGAGAGTTCCACTCTATTACAATGATGAGACTTTCAGTTCATCACATTGAGAGTTCCGCTCTATTACATTGATGAGACTTCCATTTCATCAGATTGAGAGTTCCACTCTATTACAATGATGAGACTCGCAGTTCATTAGATTGTGAGTTCCACTCTATTACATTGATGAGACTCCCAGTTCATCAGAATGAGAGTTCCACTCTATAACATTGATGAGACTTCCAGTTCATCAGAATGAGAGTTCCACTCTATTACATCGATGAGACTTCCAGTTCATCAGATTGAGAGTCCCACTCTATTAACACGATGAGACTTCCAGTTCATCAGATTGAGAGTTCCACTCTATTACATTGATGAAACTTCCAGTTCATCAGATTGAGACTCCCACTCTATTACATTGAGGAGACTTCCAGTTCATCAGATTGAGAGTTCCACTCTATTACAATGATGAGACTTCCAGTTCATTAGATTGAGAGTTCCACTCTATTAGCCTACATTGATGAGACTCCCAGTTCATCAGATTGAGAGTCCCACTCTATTACAATGATGAGACTTCCAGTTCATTAGATTGAGAGTTCCACTCTATTACATTGATGAGACTTCCAGTTCATCAGAATGAGAGTTTCACTCTATTACATTGATGAGACTTCCAGTTCATCAGATTGAGAGTTCCACTCTATTACATTGATGAGACTTCCAGTTCATCAGATTGAGAATTCCACTCTATTACATTGATGAGACTTCCAGTTCATCAGATTGAGAGTCCCACTCTATTACAATGATGAGACTCCCAGCTCATCAGATTGAGAGTTCCACTCTATTACATCGATGAGACTTTCCAGTTCATCAGATTGAGAGTTCCACTCCATTACATTGATGAGACTTCCAGTTCATCAGACTGAGAGTTTCACTCTATTAGATTAATGAGACTTCCAGTTCATCAGATTGAGAGTCCCACTCTATTACAATGATGAGACTCTCAGTTCATCAGATTAAGAGTTCCACTCTATTACAATGATGAGGTTTCCACTTCATTAGATTGAGAATTCCACTCTATTATTACATTGATGAGACTTCCAGTTCATCAGACTGAGAGTTTCACTCTATTAGATTAATGAGACTTCCAGTTCATCAGATTGAGAGTCCCACTCTATTACAATGATGAGACTCTCAGTTCATCAGATTAAGAGTTCCACTCTATTACAATGATGGGACTTTCAGTTCATCACATTGAGAGTTCCACTTTATTACATTGATGAGACTTCCAGTTCATCAGATTGAGAGTCCCACTCTATTACAATGATGAGACTCTCAGTTCATCAGATTAAGAGTTCCACTCTATCACAATGATGAGACTTTCAGTTCATCACATTGAGAGTTCCACTTTATTACATTGATGAGACTTCCAGTTCATCAGATTGAGAGTCCCACTCTATTACAATGATGAGACTCTCAGTTCATCAGATTAAGAGTTCCACTCTATTACAATGATGAGGTTTCCACTTCATTAGATTGAGAATTCCACTCTATTACAATGATGAGACATCCAGTTCATTAGATTGAGAGTTCCACTCTATTACATCGATGAGACTTCCAGTTCATCAGATTGAGAGTTCCACTCCATTACATTGATGAGACTTCCAGTTCATCAGACTGAGAGTTTCACTCTATTAGATTAATGAGACTTCCAGTTCATCAGATTGAGAGTCCCACTCTATTACAATGATGAGACTCTCAGTTCATCAGATTAAGAGTTCCACTCTATTACAATGATGAGACTTTCAGTTCATCACATTGAGAGTTCCACTTTATTACATTGATGAGACTTCCAGTTCATCAGATTGAGAGTCCCACTCTATTACAATGATGAGACTCTCAGTTCATCAGATTAAGAGTTCCACTCTATCACAATGATGAGACTTTCAGTTCATCACATTGAGAGTTCCACTTTATTACATTGATGAGACTTCCAGTTCATCAGATTGAGAGTCCCACTCTATAACAATGATGAGACTCTCAGTTCATCAGATTAAGAGTTCCACTCTATTACAATGATGAGGTTTCCACTTCATGAGATTGAGAATTCCACTCTATTACAATGATGAGACATCCAGTGCATCAGAATGAGAGTTCCACTCTATTACATTGATGAGACTTCCAGTTCATCAGAATGAGAGTTCCACTCTATTACATCGATGAAACTTCCAGTTCATCAGATTGAGAGTTCCACTCTATTACATTGATGAGACTTCCAGTTCATTAGATTGAGAGTCCCACTCTATTAGATTAATGAGACTTCCAGCTCATCAGATTGAGAGTTCCACTCTATTACAATGATGAGACTTTCAGTTCATCACATTGAGAGTTCCGCTCTATTACATTGATGAGACTTCCATTTCATCAGATTGAGAGTCCCACTCTATTACAATGATGAGACTCCCAGTTCATCAGATTGAGAGTTCCACTCTATTAGCCTACATTGATGAGACTCCCAGTTCATCAGATTGAGAGTCCCACTCTATTACTATGATGAGACTCCCAGCTCATCAGATTGAGAGTTCCACTCTATTACATCGATGAGACTTCCAGTTCATCAGATTGAGAGTTCCACTCCATTACATTGATGAGACTTCCAGTTCATCAGACTGAGAGTTTCACTCTATTAGATTAATGAGACTTCCAGTTCATCAGATTCAGAGTCCCACTCTATTACAATGACGAGACTCTCAGTTCATCAGATTAAGAGTTCCACTCTATTACAATGATGAGACTTTCAGTTCATCACATTGAGAGTTCCACTTTATTACATTGATGAGACTTCCAGTTCATCAGATTGAGAGTCCCACTCTATTACAATGATGAGACTCTCAGTTCATCAGATTAAGAGTTCCACTCTATTACAATGATGAGGTTTCCACTTCATTAGATATAGAATTCCACTCTATTACAATGATGAGACATCCAGTTCATTAGATTGAGAGTTCCACTCTATTACATTTATGAGACTCCCAGTGCATCAGAATGAGAGTTCCACTCTATTACATTGATGAAACTTCCAGTTCATCAGAATGAGAGTTCCACTCTATTACATCGATGAAACTTCCAGTTCATCAGATTGAGATGTTCCCACTCTATTACATTGATGAGACTTCCAGTTCATCTATTAGATTAATGAATGAGAGTTCCACTCTATTACATCGATGAAACTTCCAGTTCATCAGATTGAGAGTCCCACTCTATTAGATTAATGAGACTTCCAGCTCATCAGATTGAGAGTTCCACTCTATTACAATGATGAGACTTTCAGTTCATCACATTGAGAGTTCCCTCTATTACATTGATGAGACTTCCATTTCACAGATTGAGAGTGAGACTCCCGTTCATCAGATTGAGAGTTCCACTATATTACAATGATGAGGTTTCCACTTCATCAGATTGAGAATTCCACTCTATTACATTGATGAGACTTCCAATTTATCACATTGAGAGTCCCACTCTATTACAATGATGAGACTCCCAGTTCATCAGATTGAGAGTTCCACTATATTACAATGATGAGGTTTCCACTTCATGAGATTGAGAATTCCACTCTATTACAATCATGAGAAGTCCAGTTCATTAGATTGTGAGTTCCACTCTATTACATTGATGAGACTCCCAGTTCATCAGAATGAGAGTTCCTCTCTATAACATTGATGAGACTTCCAGTTCATCAGAATGAGAGTTCCACCCTATTACATCGATGAGACTTCCAGTTCATCAGATTGAGAGTCCCACTCTATTAACATGATGAGACTTCCAGTTCATCAGATTGAGAGTTCCACTCTATTACATTGATGAAACTTCCAGTTCATCACATTGAGAGTCCCACTCTATTACAATGATGAGACTCACAGTTCATCAGATTGAGAGTTCCACTATATTACAATGATGAGGTTTCCACTTCATCAGATTGAGAATTCCACTCTATTACATTGATGAGACTTCCAGTTCATCACATTGAGAGTCCCACTCTATTACAATGATGAGACTCCCAGTTCATCAGATTGAGAGTTCCACTATATTACAATGATGAGGTTTCCACTTCATCAGATTGAGAATTCCACTCTATTACAATGATGAGACTCCCAGTTCATCAGATTGTGAGTTCCACTCCATTACATTGATGAGACTCCCAGTTCATCAGAATGAGAGTTCCACTCTATAAGGGAGCGTGTCAAAAGTTTTGACGTTCAAACTAAAAGAATGCGTCAGAAAATGAACAGGTGCTCGTTCTTTTTCTTCGAGCAAACGAACGTTCGACAGTCAGAAAATGAACACCACCCCGTCAGAAAAAATGAACGTCAGAAAAAGAACGTTCTTTTTTGAACGTTCAAATTAGTGTGTATGATAGCGGTCAGAATTCGCTGAAGAGCTCACATTACGGCTATCGTGTCGACTTATACTAGAACGAAAAAAAAACAAACAAAAACAGATCACTCGAAAAGGCAGCACCTTTGAGACTTGCACTAGCTTTCGCAGGTATTTAAAAAAATAAAAGTGGATCTTTCGTGCATATTCTGGAGAATTATTTAACGGGAATTATAGAACGAACGACATAGAGGAACTAATAATAAACGCGCGTGTATTATTTTTTTGGAAGAAAACGAGATGAACTATATAATATTAAACTTCGACAGAGAAATATCACCATACTGATTTGGCCTCATTGAAAGTCCGATGTGACCAAATATCGTAAAGAATGATACAATAATCGGGTGAACAAGTTGATGAATTAAGCTCCTTAAAACGTTCGTAATTTGATTTAATTTGATAGACAAATAAGGACTTTGTTGTGATATCAAACCACACATTATTATATTACGTAAAGTCGGCGAATGTTGATCCCGAATATTAACCGTATATGCTAAATCCCTAGCTGTTCCCTATTTGTACTGTCCGACCTGCTCTGTATTGACAGTGTGTGACGCGCGAGGATCGTCTGCACATGAGGCCCAGAAAGGGGGCGAGCTCAAAGTCGTTGCTGTTCCCGGGTATATAGAATTGTAAGGTGTGTGCTTCATTGCATCAGATTTCTTCACCGCTACTAATTTTTTTCGTATGGAAAAATAGTGACAGTCTCCAGGTCCAGATGGCTTTTTATGCACACCAAATTACCACCCGGGATTTTCCTGGTAGGCCGTAACTGACACTGTCAACATTTGAAACTCGACATAATATTGTTTCAATTTAATTTATTACACATCTTGCGGTGTTCTAAATGCTGTTCGTTATATTTATTATTTGGTGTTAAAAATGATCCATCACGGAAAGCCCCTTGAACAGATGCACATATCAATATAGCGTTGATTTTATTATCGTATTTTGATAGATCAATAAAGCTCAATAAACGATTCACTTATATTTCACCATATCACATGATCGATATGAAATCTGAAATACATTTTTCGCTATTAAATTCAAAATTACTTGAAGAGAAAATTACCCCCAAGAGTTCTAACGTTTTGTCCTCGTGATTGTGTTATAAGTTACATATCCAATGATCGAGTACCGATTATCTCTCATCTGAAGTATTTCAGAATGAAAGTGATTTTTTTCATGAATCCAATTTTACAGTTTGGTGTCATGTGAATCACACTGAGAACAGGAATTTATTGCACAATACAGAATATTATACGGAGCATTATTTGTATGTGACAGCGTATCGACAAGCCTAGAAGATAGTTGTAAACCTGGTATAAGTATTTTCCAGCTATTATTCAACGGTTCTCGTTCACCTTACCACACACACAAATCATACACTCCCGTTTGGTTTAAACAATATATTTTATTACCTCAAAGGGAAACTGGGATCGGCGAACAGGCAAGCCTATACTAACGCCTCTCCCAGACAAACAAGTTGAAAATACAAATCGTGAATTGAATAAAAAAAAGAGAAAAAAAGAAGAACGTTGCATTAACATGGCGAAAAGATGGAATAATATATAATCATTGTGAAAAAAACCGTCCTATGACGCCTTTTGTTTTGATTAGAGCATTATGTTCATCCCTGTGGATGATCACTATTCCAATAATGTTCTTTTCTTCTCCCAAGGACCACGATCATGAAATGCGAGGTTCGAAAGCCATGCTTCTCACAACAGGACTAGATAAATAGTTGTTGAATGCATAGCCCCCCACCAATCATGCGCCAGAATTGAGATGTCTTTAGCTGCGGGAAGGAAATTAGTCATGTTTTGAAATTATTAATATGCATTCATCGAATTTTTAACACCTGTCTTGGTTTTATAAATATAAAGTATATTTGCCGCAGCTCATTTCCTGAACTGAAATTATAAAGGAGATTGTATTGTTAGGCGGGGGTTTGCCCACAGCCAGCCGACGCATATAGGAATGTACATTTCTTCTCTCCATATGTCAATCACAATGCAATGTACAATCTGTCGTCGGCGGCAGCTGTCAATCAACGGAGTGAATGTTACGGTGAACCATGATAACTTCGCATATTTTCGGTACCAAGACGTTATTATTTCACCACGTTGCAGTCGATTTCACATGCACATATTGGAGAATAAATACACAATTTAGGCGAATATATTGCCGTTGTTACAGGTAGCGACTGAACGGTCGATTTCAACGTTTGATTGGCCCGTAATGTCCACACGGTATAGTGTCATCAGTAAACAATATTTATTTTACTTTTAATTGGTTCATACTGATAGCCTTAAATCTTATTTCAGATACTGAATGCAATTTTGAGAAAGATTGAAATAAATTGTCGACGTCACACATGTTGACCTCTTGGGATTCGAACCCGGTAAAACAAAATTTCGCGACGCTTGTGATCAAACGTGCGTATCCACTACAACACGACATACGAACAACTGTAACAGGCGATTTTGTCACTTTAATCTACTTACGAAAACTTCAAACGTTATGAATCATAACTTTTCAGTTTTCAGTATGAAGGACCCTTTGGACCAAAAAGATCTCCCAGCAGTGGGAATATAATGTTACCACACAACACCGGGTTAAATGGCGTTCTAGTCCACGTTCGCGTCTAAACGCGTGTCTGAAGGACTCGATTTAGACCCTTTTTCACGAAATAGCATAAGCTGTGGATTTCCGTTTCATGTGATAACTATAATCATAACGCAATCGCACTAAAACTTTCACATATTGTGTACTTATATTTTCTCTTGCCGTTACACTATTAAGACCTAAGTGTTTTTAGGAAATTTTATTTTTTCGAATTCAACCGGACCACGTATTGGCCAAAATCCCGCCTTATCGTACCATCACCTTTATTATAGTTCACACTTGTTTAATTGGAATTTATACATCTCCATACTAACATTGTCAGAATCTTGGAGCCCAGTTTTCCATCTTTCTCCACACATGGATGAACTTTGTCAGAGATATATAATGGAGAAAACAAATCGCAATAGTAATCAAGAACAAGAAAAGAAAAAAAAAACGTGTTTCCTTTTTGCTTGGAAATATGTCAATTGCATCCGCACTGGGGGAGAAAAGAGAAATTGATCAGCTCCCTATTTCCGGAGTAACCACAATATCGCCATTCACTTGGTTTAAATAGTTTATTTGACGACAGGAGCGCAATAAGCCGAACTTATTTGTGCGCCTCCCGGTAATCGCAAAGGAAATACATAGTGACAAAAGTATAATATAGACATATAAATATACGAAAGTTATTCACTTATATAACGATTTATTCTTATGACATTGGGAATTTTTTGTCTTCAGTAATATTTTCTTCAATAAGAAATGAGTAAATCAGGTAAAGTATACAGGCCTACAAACTACATGTATGATCATTATAAAAAGACATGGCCCGACTGAATCACGCAGAGACGCCATGCGGCTCCCGTCATATCTCAAGGTAGGCCGCCATGTGAGGTCTCCTATTTGTCAATAAAACCATGGAGTTCAAAGTTTTAATTCCATGATAAAAAAAATAAACCTTGAATAAACAGTTCTGATTGCCAATACATCAAGCTATTTCTTTAAAAAAGATATATGGACCGATTGATTCACGTGGAGACTTCATCACGCATGTGGCGCCCGTCATTATGCAACCTGTGAGGGCCCCTTCATTTGTAAATAAAACAAAATGACGCAGTTCGAACACCAACAAATCAACATATTTCTTTAAAGAAGATGGATATTTGTCATAGACCAATGTATTGACCAATGTAATGATTACGGAATGCATTGAATATATACACACACGAAGCAAAAGACATGGAGCAAAAGACAATAAAATCTAAAACACGGGAATGACGCGCGATGAGAAAGTAGATTTGATCCGGCGCGTTTTTTGATATCGGGATGGCAGCTCTCTGTATGTTGTTCATTTCTGCTCGAGTCAAACGCCAGCCGTTTGCGCACGTGAGAAAATGAACATGCGAAAACGAACGTGCGAAAACGAACGTCAGAGTGCATTAAAAAAATGAACGTTCAATAATGAACGTTACACTGTTCATTTTCTGACGCTGCTGTGTAAAATGAACGGCCTGACGCATGCGGAAATGAACGACCCCCTGTTCAAAAATGAACGCGTTCGCGTCAAAACTTTTGACACGCTCCCTAACATTGATGAGACTTCCAGTTCATCAGAATGAGAGTCCCACTCTATTAACATGATGAGACTTCCAGTTCATCAGATTGAGAATTTCACTCTATTACATTGATGAAACTTCCAGTTCATCAGATTGAGACTCCCACTCTATTACATTGAGGAGACTTCCAGTTCATCAGATTGAGAGTTCCACTCTATTACAATGATGAGACTCCCAGCTCATCAGATTGAGAGTTCCACTCTATTACATCGATGAGACTTCCAGCTCATCAGATTGAGAGTTCCACTCCATTACATTGATGAGACTTCCAGTTCATCAGACTGAGAGTTTCACTCTATTAGATTAATGAGACTTCCATTTCATCAGATTGAGAGTCCCACTCTATTACAATGATGAGACTCCCAGTTCATCAGATTGAGAGTTTCACTATGTTACAATGATGAGGTTTCCACTTCATCAGATTGAGAATTCCACTCTATTACATTGATGAGACTTCCAATTTATCACATTGAGAGTCCCACTCTATTACAATGATGAGACTCCCAGTTCATCAGATTGAGAGTTCCACTATATTACAATGATGAGGTTTCCACTTCATCAGATTGAGAATTCCACTCTATTACAATGATGAGAAGTCCAGTTCATTAGATTGTGAGTTCCACTCTATTACATTGATGAGACTCCCAGTTCATCAGAATGAGAGTTCCACTCTAAAACATTGATGAGACTTCCAGTTCATCAGAATGAGAGTTCCACCATATTACATCGATGAGACTTCCAGTTCATCAGATTGAGAGTCCCACTCTATTAACATGATGAGACTTCCAGTTCATCAGATTGAGAGTTCCACTCTATTACATTGATGAGACTTCCAGTTCATCACATTGAGAGTCCCACTCTATTACAATGATGAGACTCCCAGTTCATCAGATTGAGAGTTCCACTATATTACAATGATGAGGTTTCCACTTCATCAGATTGAGAATTCCACTCTATTACAATGATGAGACTCCCAGTTCATCAGATTGTGACTTCCACTCCATTACATTGATGAGACTCCCAGTTCATCAGAATGAGAGTTCCACTCTATAACATTGATGAGACTTCCAGTTCATCAGAATGAGAGTTCCACTCTATTACATCGATGAGACTTCCAGTTCATCAGATTGAGAGTCCCACTCTATTAACATGATGAGACTTCCAGTTCATCAGATTGATAGTTCCACTCTATTACATTGATGAAACTTCCAGTTCATCAGATTGAGACTCCCACTCTATTACATTGAGGAGACTTCCAGTTCATCAGATTGAGAGTTCCACTCTATTACAATGATGAGACTTCCAGTTCATTAGATTGAGAGTTCCACTCTATTAGCCTACATTGATGAGACTCCCAGTTCATCAGATTGAGAGTCCCACTCTATTACAATGATGAGACTTCCAGTTCATTAGATTGAGAGTTCCACTCTATTACATTGATGAGACTTCCAGTTCATCAGAATGAGAGTTTCACTCTATTACATTGATGAGACTTCCAGTTCATCAGATTGAGAGTTCCACTCTATTACATTGATGAGACTTCCAGTTCATCAGAATGAGAATTCCACTCTATTACATTGATGAGACTTCCAGCTCATCAGATTGAGAGCCCCACTCTATTACAATGATGAGACTCCCAGCTCATCAGATTGAGAGTTCCACTCTATTACATCGATGAGACTTCCAGTTCATCAGATTGAGAGTTCCACTCCATTACATTGATGAGACTTCCAGTTCATCAGACTGAGAGTTTCACTCTTAGATTAATGAGACTTCCAGTTCATCAGATTGAGAGTCCCACTCTATTACAATGATGAGACTCTCAGTTCATCAGATTAAGAGTTCCACTCTATTACAATGATGAGGTTTCCACTTCATTAGATTGAGAATTCCCCTCTATTACAATGATGAGACATCCAGTTCATTAGATTGAGAGTTCCACTCTATTACATTGATGAGACTTCCAGTTCATCAGAATGAGAGTTCCACTCTATTACATCGATGAAACTTCCAGTTCATCAGATTGAGAGTTCCACTCTATTACATTGATGAGACTTCCAGTTCATTAGATTGAGAGTCCCACTCTATTAAATTAATGAGACTTCCAGCTCATCAGATTGAGAGTTCCACTCTATTACAATGATGAGACTTTCAGTTCATCACATTGAGAGTTCCGCTCTATTACATTGATGAGACTTCCATTTCATCAGATTGAGAGTCCCACTCTATTACAATGATGAGACTCCCAGTTCATCAGATTGAGAGTTCCACTCTATTAGCCTACATTGATGAGACTCCCAGTTCATCAGATTGAGAGTCCCACTCTATTACAATGATGAGACTCTCAGTTCATCAGATTAAGAGTTCCACTCTATTACAATGATGAGACTTTCAGTTCATCACATTGAGAGTTCCACTTTATTACATTGATGAGACTTCCAGTTCATCAGATTGAGAGTCCCACTCTATTACAATGATGAGACTCTCACTTCATCAGATTAAGAGTTCCACTCTATTACAATGATGAGGTTTCCACTTCATTAGATTGAGAATTCCACTCTATTACAATGATGAGACATCCAGTGCATCAGAATGAGAGTTCCACTCTATTACATTGATGAGACTTCCAGTTCATCAGAATGAGAGTTCCACTCTATTACATCGATGAAACTTCCAGTTCATCAGATTGAGAGTTCCACTCTATTACATTGATGAGACTTCCAGTTCATTAGATTGAGAGTCCCACTCTATTAAATTAATGAGACTTCCAGCTCATCAGATTGAGAGTTCCACTCTATTACAATGATGAGACTTTCAGTTCATCACATTGAGAGTTCCGCTCTATTACATTGATGAGACTTCCATTTCATCAGATTGAGAGTCCCACTCTATTACAATGATGAGACTCCCAGTTCATCAGATTGAGAGTTCCACTCTATTAGCCTACATTGATGAGACTCCCAGTTCATCAGATTGAGAGTCCCACTCTATTACAATGATGAGACTCCCAGCTCATCAGATTGAGAGTTCCACTCTATTACATCGATGAGACTTCCAGTTCATCAGATTGAGAGTTCCACTCCATTACATTGATGAGACATCCAGTTCATCAGACTGAGAGTTTCACTCTATTAGATTAATGAGATTTCCAGTTCATCAGATTGAGAGTCCCACTCTATTACAATGATGAGACTCTCAGTTCATCAGATTAAGAGTTCCACTCTATTACAATGATGAGACTTTCAGTTCATCACATTGAGAGTTCCACTTTATTACATTGATGAGACTTCCAGTTCATCAGATTGAGAGTCCCACTCTATTACAATGATGAGACTCTCAGTTCATCAGATTAAGAGTTCCACTCTATTACAATGATGAGGTTTCCACTTCATTAGATTGAGAATTCCACTCTATTACAATGATGAGACATCCAGTTCATTAGATTGAGAGTTCCACTCTATTACATTTATGAGACTCCCAGTGCATCAGAATGAGAGTTCCACTCTATTACATTGATGAGACTTCCAGTTCATCAGAATGAAAGTTCCACTCTATTACATCGATGAAACTTCCAGTTCATCAGATTGAGACTTCCACTCTATTACATTGATGAGACTTCCAGTTCATTAGATTGAGAGTCCCACTCTATTAGATTAATGAGACTTCCAGCTCATCAGATTGAGAGTTCCACTCTATTACATTGATGGGACTTCCAGTTCATTAGATTGAGAGTCCCACTCTATTAGATTAATGAGACTTCCAGCTCATCAGATTGAGAGTTCCACTCTATTACAATGATGAGACTTTCAGTTCATCACATTGAGAGTTCCGCTCTATTACATTGATGAGACTTCCATTTCATCAGATTGAGAGTTCCACTCTATTACAATGATGAGACTCCCAGTTCATCAGATTGAGAGTTCCACTCTATTACAATGATGAGACTTTCAGTTCATCACATTGAGAGTTCCGCTCTATTACATTGATGAGACTTCCATTT
The DNA here is from genome assembly GCA_036873755.1 of Hanleya hanleyi. Taxonomy (NCBI): domain Eukaryota; kingdom Metazoa; phylum Mollusca; class Polyplacophora; order Lepidopleurida; family Hanleyidae; genus Hanleya; species Hanleya hanleyi. The sequence continues at coordinate 25,219 of JAVTVY010018905.1, read as the reverse complement.
CATCAGATTGAGAGTTCCACTCTATTACAATGATGAGACTCGCAGTTCATTAGATTGTGAGTTCCACTCTATTACATTGATGAGACTCCCAGTTCATCAGAATGAGAGTTCCACTCTATAACATTGATGAGACTTCCAGTTCATCAGAATGAGAGTTCCACTCTATTACATCGATGAGACTTCCAGTTCATCAGATTGAGAGTCCCACTCTATTAACACGATGAGACTTCCAGTTCATCAGATTGAGAGTTCCACTCTATTACATTGATGAAACTTCCAGTTCATCAGATTGAGACTCCCACTCTATTACATTGAGGAGACTTCCAGTTCATCAGATTGAGAGTTCCACTCTATTACAATGATGAGACTTCCAGTTCATTAGATTGAGAGTTCCACTCTATTAGCCTACATTGATGAGACTCCCAGTTCATCAGATTGAGAGTCCCACTCTATTACAATGATGAGACTTCCAGTTCATTAGATTGAGAGTTCCACTCTATTACATTGATGAGACTTCCAGTTCATCAGAATGAGAGTTTCACTCTATTACATTGATGAGACTTCCAGTTCATCAGATTGAGAGTTCCACTCTATTACATTGATGAGACTTCCAGTTCATCAGAATGAGAATTGCACTCTATTACATTGATGAGACTTCCAGTTCATCAGATTGAGAGTCCCACTCTATTACAATGATGAGACTCCCAGCTCATCAGATTGAGAGTTCCACTCTATTACATCGATGAGACTTTCCAGTTCATCAGATTGAGAGTTCCACTCCATTACATTGATGAGACTTCCAGTTCATCAGACTGAGAGTTTCACTCTATTAGATTAATGAGACTTCCAGTTCATCAGATTGAGAGTCCCACTCTATTACAATGATGAGACTCTCAGTTCATCAGATTAAGAGTTCCACTCTATTACAATGATGAGGTTTCCACTTCATTAGATTGAGAATTCCACTCTATTACAATGATGAGACATCCAGTTCATTAGATTGAGAGTTCCACTCTATTACATCGATGAGACTTCCAGTTCATCAGATTGAGAGTTCCACTCCATTACATTGATGAGACTTCCAGTTCATCAGACTGAGAGTTTCACTCTATTAGATTAATGAGACTTCCAGTTCATCAGATTGAGAGTCCCACTCTATTACAATGATGAGACTCTCAGTTCATCAGATTAAGAGTTCCACTCTATTACAATGATGAGACTTTCAGTTCATCACATTGAGAGTTCCACTTTATTACATTGATGAGACTTCCAGTTCATCAGATTGAGAGTCCCACTCTATTACAATGATGAGACTCTCAGTTCATCAGATTAAGAGTTCCACTCTATCACAATGATGAGACTTTCAGTTCATCACATTGAGAGTTCCACTTTATTACATTGATGAGACTTCCAGTTCATCAGATTGAGAGTCCCACTCTATTACAATGATGAGACTCTCAGTTCATCAGATTAAGAGTTCCACTCTATTACAATGATGAGGTTTCCACTTCATTAGATTGAGAATTCCACTCTATTACAATGATGAGACATCCAGTTCATTAGATTGAGAGTTCCACCCTATTACATCGATGAGACTTCCAGTTCATCAGATTGAGAGTTCCACTCCATTACATTGATGAGACTTCCAGTTCATCAGACTGAGAGTTTCACTCTATTAGATTAATGAGACTTCCAGTTCATCAGATTGAGAGTCCCACTCTATTACAATGATGAGACTCTCAGTTCATCAGATTAAGAGTTCCACTCTATTACAATGATGAGACTTTCAGTTCATCACATTGAGAGTTCCACTTTATTACATTGATGAGACTTCCAGTTCATCAGATTGAGAGTCCCACTCTATTACAATGATGAGACTCTCAGTTCATCAGATTAAGAGTTCCACTCTATCACAATGATGAGACTTTCAGTTGATCACATTGAGAGTTCCACTTTATTACATTGATGAGACTTCCAGTTCATCAGATTGAGAGTCCCACTCTATAACAATGATGAGACTCTCAGTTCATCAGATTAAGAGTTCCACTCTATTACAATGATGAGGTTTCCACTTCATGAGATTGAGAATTCCACTCTATTACAATGATGAGACATCCAGTGCATCAGAATGAGAGTTCCACTCTATTACATTGATGAGACTTCCAGTTCATCAGAATGAGAGTTCCACTCTATTACATCGATGAAACTTCCAGTTCATCAGATTGAGAGTTCCACTCTATTACATTGATGAGACTTCCAGTTCATTAGATTGAGAGTCCCACTCTATTAGATTAATGAGACTTCCAGCTCATCAGATTGAGAGTTCCACTCTATTACAATGATGAGACTTTCAGTTCATCACATTGAGAGTTCCGCTCTATTACATTGATGAGACTTCCATTTCATCAGATTGAGAGTCCCACTCTATTACAATGATGAGACTCCCAGTTCATCAGATTGAGAGTTCCACTCTATTAGCCTACATTGATGAGACTCCCAGTTCATCAGATTGAGAGTCCCACTCTATTACTATGATGAGACTCCCAGCTCATCAGATTGAGAGTTCCACTCTATTACATCGATGAGACTTCCAGTTCATCAGATTGAGAGTTCCACTCCATTACATTGATGAGACTTCCAGTTCATCAGACTGAGAGTTTCACTCTATTAGATTAATGAGACTTCCAGTTCATCAGATTCAGAGTCCCACTCTATTACAATGACGAGACTCTCAGTTCATCAGATTAAGAGTTCCACTCTATTACAATGATGAGACTTTCAGTTCATCACATTGAGAGTTCCACTTTATTACATTGATGAGACTTCCAGTTCATCAGATTGAGAGTCCCACTCTATTACAATGATGAGACTCTCAGTTCATCAGATTAAGAGTTCCACTCTATTACAATGATGAGGTTTCCACTTCATTAGATATAGAATTCCACTCTATTACAATGATGAGACATCCAGTTCATTAGATTGAGAGTTCCACTCTATTACATTTATGAGACTCCCAGTGCATCAGAATGAGAGTTCCACTCTATTACATTGATGAAACTTCCAGTTCATCAGAATGAGAGTTCCACTCTATTACATCGATGAAACTTCCAGTTCATCAGATTGAGAGTTCCACTCTATTACATTGATGAGACTTTCAGTTCATTAGATTGAGAGTCCCACTCTATTAGATTAATGAGACTTCCAGCTCATCAGATTGAGAGTTCCACTCTATTACATTGATGAGACTTCCAGTTCATTAGATTGAGAGTCCCACTCTATTAGATTAATGAGACTTCCAGCTCATCAGATTGAGAGTTCCACTCTATTACAATGATGAGACTTTCAGTTCATCACATTGAGAGTCCCACTCTATTACAATGATGAGACTCCCGGTTCATCAGATTGAGAGTTCCACTATATTACAATGATGAGGTTTCCACTTCATCAGATTGAGAATTCCACTCTATTACATTGATGAGACTTCCAATTTATCAGATTGAGAGTTCCACTCTATTACAATGATGAGACTCCCAGTTCATCAGATTGAGAGTTCCACTTATTACAATGATGAGGTGAGATTGAGAATTCCACTCTATTACAATCATGAGACTCCCAGTTCATTAGATTGTGAGTTCCACTCTATTACATTGATGAGACTCCCAGTTCATCAGAATGAGAGTTCCACTCTATAACATTGATGAGACTTCCAGTTCATCAGAATGAGAGTTCCACTCTATTACATCGATGAGACTTCCAGTTCATCAGATTGAGAGTCCCACTCTATTAACACGATGAGACTTCCAGTTCATCAGATTGAGAGTTCCACTCTATTACATTGATGAAACTTCCAGTTCATCACATTGAGAGTCCCACTCTATTACAATGATGAGACTCACAGTTCATCAGATTGAGAGTTCCACTATATTACAATGATGAGGTTTCCACTTCATCAGATTGAGAATTCCACTCTATTACATTGATGAGACTTCCAGTTCATCACATTGAGAGTCCCACTCTATTACAATGATGAGACTCCCAGTTCATCAGATTGAGAGTTCCACTATATTACAATGATGAGGTTTCCACTTCATCAGATTGAGAATTCCACTCTATTACAATGATGAGACTCCCAGTTCATCAGATTGTGAGTTCCACTCCATTACATTGATGAGACTCCCAGTTCATCAGAATGAGAGTTCCACTCTATAAGGGAGCGTGTCAAAAGTTTTGACGTTCAAACTAAAAGAATGCGTCAGAAAATGAACAGGTGCTCGTTCTTTTTCTTCGAGCAAACGAACGTTCGACAGTCAGAAAATGAACACCACCCCGTCAGAAAAAATGAACGTCAGAAAAAGAACGTTCTTTTTTGAACGTTCAAATTAGTGTGTATGATAGCGGTCAGAATTCGCTGAAGAGCTCACATTACGGCTATCGTGTCGACTTATACTAGAACGAAAAAAAAACAAACAAAAACAGATCACTCGAAAAGGCAGCACCTTTGAGACTTGCACTAGCTTTCGCAGGTATTTAAAAAAATAAAAGTGGATCTTTCGTGCATATTCTGGAGAAAGAATGAGAGTTCCACTCTATTACAATGATGAGTTTTCCACTTCATCAGATTGAGAGTTCCACTCTATTACATTGGTGAGACTTTCAGTTCATCAGAATGAGAGTTTCACTTTATTACATTGATGAGACTTCCAGTTCATCAGAATGAGAGTTTCACTCTATTACATTGATGAGACTTCCAGTTCATCAGAATGAGAGTTCCACTCTATTACATTGATGAGACTTCCAGTTCATCAGAATGAGAGTTTCACTCTATTACATTGGTGAGACTTTCAGTTCATCAGAATGAGAGTTTCACTTTATTACATTGATGAGACTTCCAGTTCATCAGAATGAGAGTTTCACTCTATTACATTGATGAGACTTCCAGTTCATCAGAATGAGAGTTCCACTCTATTACATTGATGAGACTTCCAGTTCATCAGAATGAGAGTTTCACTCTATTACATTGGTGAGACTTTCAGTTCATCAGAATGAGAGTTTCACTTTATTACATTGATGAGACTTCCAGTTCATCAGAATGAGAGTTTCACTCTATTACATTGATGAGACTTCCAGTTCATCAGAATGAGAGTTCCACTCTATTACATTGATGAGACTTCCAGTTCATCAGAATGAGAGTTTCACTCTATTACATTGGTGAGACTTTCAGTTCATCAGAATGAGAGTTTCACTTTATTACATTGATGAGACTTCCAGTTCATCAGAATGAGAGTTTCACTCTATTACATTGATGAGACTTCCAGTTCATCAGAATGAGAGTTCCACTCTATTACATTGATGAGACTTCCAGTTCATCAGAATGAGAGTTTCACTCTATTACATTGATGAGACTTCCAGTTCATCAGAATGAGAGTTTCACTCTATTATATTGATGAGACTTCCAGTTCATCAGAATGAGAGTTCCACTCTATTACAATGATAAAGTTCCACTTTCTGGATTGAGAGTTTCACTTCATTAGGTTATTTTGATCTATTAGATTTCAGTATGGAGTACACTCATTTGTTCTTTTTGAATCGAGTAGATTGACAATATTTCCAATCGCTTAAAAAAATGAAAATTGAATCTAATTATTTCAAGAAGTACACGTGTTTATCCAATTAACCTATTCAACTTGTATTAATTAAGAGGCCTCGTTATCTCTCGCATGCAAAAGGTTGATAGCAAAGCCCATCAACTCTTTAAATAATGCAGTGTTACGTTGAAGTATTTCTTGAAAAAAAAAACAGCATATCCAAACTATCTGCTATTTTGACCGCGTTGTCTTAAATAATTATTCGTATAAACGAGAAAATCTTAGAAATAACACAAATATCAATGGGATGTTATGATTCAGTCTAAATGTGCAGTTAATATACAATCTTAGGAAAAAAACACGGTGAAGATTATATTTGTTTGCTTATATATTTATCACATGTATTACTGATTAAAATAAGCCAACGAAAATAAGTCCTTCACCATGTCGATTTTCGGCAATAGTTTCAAAATGTTTAAATATAGAGGAAATACTCAAATTGAAAGTGTAAGTAGGCTGAACACCAAGTGTACATTTGAGTTTTCCCGTCAAATAGCTGAAATTTTAGCTGTTGATGACATTAAATCGATATGATTACTCACTGACCTATAAATGTTGGTCTGTTGGATATATCGGGTGACTGCCGTTAAGCGAAAGATAACGGCAGGAAGTAGGGGACATTTTTCATTGTTGTGCAAAATCTTCGCTATTATTCTGGTGTAGATTAGCCTTCTATGCTCTAGTTATTACTATTATTTAGTAGGACATAAGCATAAAAAATAACAATCTGAAATATCTCCTATACTTTTCTACCGAATTTTACAAAGTTAAAACAAATGTCCAGCTTTGTCCCAAATATGGGGATCACTGGAACACTCTCTGAAGTGCAGTTGGACAATAATTAAAATTCATTTTAAATCAGATACATAGTAGGAGTATATTTCATAGTACATGTAATTTAGGTGATTCAACAACGATGACTAAGTTAGTTGCAATTTTAGACCACTGCGTTACATAAACTATTTCTCAGAGGCCAAATTTAAAAAAAATGTAAGGTTCAAATTCCAACGGAAACATTTGACTTCGAAATTTTTAGTAATGCTCACCAAACCCGATGGGATTAGTAATCACTACTATCAAAAAATGCACTTTCATAATATTTTAGAAAGAAAGTAGATTTCGCCATTTGAATACAATTGTCCCTGTGTGCCCCGACAAAAGTGTCCCAATGATTGTTTTCCGTGTTGTGAAAAACACAAATACATCCGAGATAATAAGTCGATTAAATTAAATTGTACCTTTGTGCATCCTCCTATCAATAGTACTAAACTAGTAACAAAGTACTGTATACAACTTGATTTAACAAAACATCATCCTCCGTCCTCAAAATTTACTTGGACTGTTCAAAAACATTTTTTTGCCCCTAATTATTTACCACTGTTAGTGTTTACTTTTGAACAATATGGGTGTTGTATGAGATAATAGCTTTCTGTTGATAATAATTTAATGTGATTCCTGTATATTACAGATGGCTTGTCCCACTGTACCCCATGTCCCACTGTATCCCCAATCTTCCTTGCCCCTTAATTAAACTCCTGTTTCACTTTGATGCCGGTAAATGCCCTCGTATATCCCTGTTAAATTATTTCATAAGAATCAGTCCGTGTGAGGAACACGGAATGAACTGGGCTGCAGGCCGTCTGTTTGGAGTACAGAATATGAATATGGCATCAGAGCTGGTGTAGCCCTATTTTATTATAGTGACAGGGACTAGAGGTGAGTGGAAGATGAACGCCCGAAATCGGAATGTTTATCAGCAGGAGGAGCGAAACGACAACGAGGTCATTCGTCACGTGACATCGCACAAAGGTTAGATACAGAGTTCTGTTTAGCATTGACAACACAACATAGTTGCTTTCAAATCATTTAAAGCTTGACAACTTTGAAGATGTTATTGCCCTGGACTTAAATAGGCATAGGCAGTCGCAAACAAAAGACATCGTCGGTAAAAGACCATGACTTCAATAATCTAATATCACCAGTGTAAAAGAATGACTCGTTGTCTAACCTCTCTATAGATCACATGTGCAACGATGTCTTTTCTCGCCTTCTATAACTAATTAAAGATTTTGATCTGTGGACACTCCTTTTAGAGTTAACGATTTGCCTCAGTATGGAAACGTCTTGGTCCTCCTTTCCTGTCATAGGAGCACTGAGAACTCAACATTTTCTAATAGCCCCATTCCCTGGACGTACATATGTACTAATGGAAAAATTAGAAGATATAGTATTAATGATGTCCGAAAGACACATTATTGTAGAATGGAATGAACCAGGAAGTTTTATACACGGAGAGGTGAATTCTTGGAATTAAAATAACGGTAATCGACCTCATCAAAATGAAAACGTCATCAATTTCTACCTGGTGTTGTAAAAATGAAGCTCTTGACATGTGACAAAAAAAAATTTGCCATTAAAGAGGTAAGTTTTGCATTCTAGAATACTGTATTCAATATATGGCTTGCCGGTAGTCTAAAGGTCATTGCTCCTTATCTGACTTAACTGGCAAATTCTTCAAATTCGTCTGGAGGTACATAGGTAACCTTGTACGTGCAACAAATTGCTACTTCCGAATGCGTGAATTATCCGCATCTATGAAAGAAGGAATTTGGCTATAATTTCGAAAAGAAATAAAGCTAGAGGTCCGTTAAGGAAATGGAAACCAATCACTTGACTTGATGTAACTTTTAAAATTTTATTGACCTGCACTTCAGAGACACTGAAAACACACACCTCGTTCTTTAGTTCATGAGATTCAAAAGAGTTTTCTTTCTTCACGATTTCTTAGTGAAAACATTAGACTTCTTTGCGATATTTCGGAGTATACTGAATAAAACAATATTGAGGGATTTCTTATGTTAACCGATTTCGAATAGGCCTTCAATTCTGTGTATTGAAAATTTATAGACAAGGTTTTGGTTTATTTAAAGTTTGGTAACAACATCCGACAATATATATACTTTGTTTAATAATATAAAGTCTAGATTAGTCAAAATGGAACTGCAACAGTTGTTTTTAGTATTGGAAGAGGCTAACGGTAGGGTGATCCTATCTCTGCTAACATATTTATACTACGTTCAGAATTGTTCGGCATAATTTTGTTCGAAAAAAACAAGAACATTAAGGGCGTTTTATTGCCTCCGTGAAGCTGTAGACTTACTACAATATTTTGCTATGATATCCGGAATAATGTTACAAACTTATTGCTAGATGGATGGGAGGATTCCCTCCGCGAAGCTGTGAACTTACTACAATATTTTGCTATGATGTCTGGGCTAAAGATTAATATGGATAAAACCTAAAATTATGGATCCAATCCGCCCTGACTACACTTGACTTGGTGTAGTGACGTTTTTTTTAATTCCTGGGTATTACTTTCTGTCTCGATTTGGTAAGGATACCAGAGTTAAATTATGATAAAAAATCAATGCGATCCGCACTAATCTACTTTTGTGGAGGGGAAATAAATATTATCAAGTGGCCCAGGTTTGTACAAAGAAATGTTCAACACATACATAGTGTTTTTCAGACAGATGTTTCATTATTGTGTGTGAGGTTAGTAAATATTTTGACGGTACAAAGGTCAAAATAGGTCACACTTTGGTATAGAACGAAAAGCTAGTTTCTTCAGAGTGGTGTCGACCTCCAGATACTTGTCATAAGCCGGAAATATGGAAGCCCATTTCGGTGATACGCCACAGGATGCTATGGCGTACCGGTGGTGTGCTGTGAAGGGGTGAGTGTAGAAGCAACAGTCACTCGTCTTCTCTTGGTAGATGTGGATGGAAAGGTTGGATACCGTAAACCTTCCTCCAGCTGGGTCGATTTTCATCCCGCTTGTTGTCTAATCCGGCTTCTCTGTAACCCTCACGCTTTATCTGGTGGATGCGAGTCTGTGATATCAGAAACCCTTGGGGTAGTGAACCGAAACTCTGGTGTGGGAGGTTCCGGGAACTTGGCTGGTTTCTTGTGTCCATGGAGACGGTATACGACGTGGAGAGCTTGACCCTCGTCATGGAAATCGTGATCGTCGTCGTGGAGAGCGGGACCCCGGTCGCGGGGTACGGGAGCCGGTCGTGGGGCACGGAACCGACGGCGTGGAGACCGTACACGGCGTCTGGGAGAACGGGAACGACGTCCCCTGGGAGTCCTCCGCTCCGTAGATCGGTATTGATTTGGCTTCATCTTGGCTACCATAATTTCTGTGTGGACGGGGTGTATCCCGGCCTTCGGCAGTATCCCGGTGACGGGCCGATTACCGGTGTTGATGAACCGAGTCCCGGCTTCCATACTTTCAATGCTGACGGACGAAGTCCCGGTTTTCATACTTTCCTATTGATGGACTGTATCCCGGCCTCCAGTTGTATCCCGGTGACGGGCCAGGTGTTGATGATAATTATTTTGATGATGGATTCATGTCTCTTGTAATCCCATGACACTGCTCTGACCATTTTATTGAACTCATTATTGTTTCATTGGATTAAATGAAGTATGAAAACGTCATCAAGATCCTGGCCTTTTGTTGTTCAATTAAGATGTCCTGTAATAGTAGGTTACGCAGATGTCATGCAATGATTACTTCAGAAAAAAATATCGCTCCATAAAGCAATACACTCTTGAGGATATTTGATACAGTGACTTTAGGCTAATTTGTGGCGGTCATCTTGAATTCTGGCGGCTATCTTGGTAAACAATCAAATCATTCAATGGAAAATGACGAAGACACCAATGGCTAGCATCATGCCAAGATTTAGGTTTCTGACACAAATCAAACAATGAACTAAATTAATTCCAGTATTTGGCCATTATTATGGCGATTATCTTGAATTTGTCGGAAAAAAATTGTGTGGGTCCTGATCAGAAATTGATCAGGTTATCATTGGCTATTGTTATGCCAAGTTTCGTGCTTTTACCTTGAAATGCACAATATTTTCCCCATATTGCTCTTCTGCCTTGTTACCTATTTCAGCAAAAGTCGTTGGCCTACCTTCCTCTCGCCTACGTTCCTCTCGCCTTTTGGGAAACACGTGTTTTCTTTAACAAGTTGACTTGCCATATATGTAGTGTATGGTGTAACACTCGACACTCGTGTTATTTTTACAGTGATTAATATTCAAGAGATGTTCTGGTGTCAAGTTATTTTATGGGTACTCGCCTTTGTCTTGTGTTTCTTGGGCCTGTCTCTTTTCCGTTGTAGTTGTCGTTCTTATCTTTTTAGCTGTATCGATCGTCTGTTCGGTTGTACCGGTAGTCAGAGAAGTCACCGTCGAGCCTACTGCAAAACACACGCATAACATGCTTTAACCGTCACATACCGTAGTAGATCCATTGAATATTAAAAACTTACGACTGTATTCGTAAAAATCTCGCATAAATGTAGCGATATAGCATCAGTCTGATGGATTTCCCATTTTCTGTTGTTGATCCTACGATGGAAAATACTATCAGCCTTCTTTGAATTTGAAATACTAATTCGCGCCGTTATATTCAGGAAAGATCGATTTCTGAACAGTCACCATGTTTACAGACGGGTCATTCTTAAGGAAAGGCACATTAATTTTTCACTTGGGATATATTTCAAAATCAAGACCAGCAATGACTACTGAATTTGATATCAACAAAGTTTTTAATGACAAAATTCTTTATAACGCGTACGATAAATGCAGACATTTTGAAAAATAAAATTGTTATAACACTTTAACGGTGCGGTTGTCTTCAATGATGTCACTGGTGTTACACGTGAATGGTCAGTGGGTTGGACATTAAGAGGACAGAAATGAAAGGAAACACACATGCTAGACAGTAAACTGCGTGTATCTATGAATAATGATGAACAAATATTAAAGTTCAGAAAACAGGTTTGTTTTTAATATCCTAGGGATGCTACTTTGCTGAACAAAATCAGCCAACTGGACCGCATGTAATTCAGCCATTCTTGTGGGGTCTTTATAATAAACCTATTCATTCTTGATGACGACATTCTGCTAATCTATTTCGTGTTTTTTTATCAAAATATGTCACAATTTGAGCGACTGTTTCTGAATTTCTTGAGAGAGAGATAGAGAGAATTAAGGTTTAACGTCAAGTTCAGCAGTATCTCAGATACATGTATATAATGATAATCAAACAAAATTCTAAGTATTTCTACAACAAGTCAACAACCCAGCAATCCAGAAGTAATCAATACAACACACCAAAGAATTGTACACACATTACAAGTTAGGCAACAAACCGATTTCTCTCAAATAACCTAAAATACGATCTTCTTTTATCCGACTAAAATGATAATCTAAATTAGCTGCTCGTTAAAAAAATCTCTTACAATCCATATAGTCAATCAGAATATGTTTCACTGTGAGATCTTCGTGGCATGGAATACACCTTGAAACTGGTTCTGTTTTTAGTAAATGTTCTTGACCGATTCTACCTCGCCTTGGTCATGGCTTGCATGGCTCGATCGAAACGTTTCTGAAGTTCCAGACGATTCATGCATCCGTAACACCAATGGCAATCCGGTAACCCCACTGACCTCGTGTAGCACGTACTACTGATTAGTTTGCTCATGGATGCACTGAAAAATGCGCTTATAAGTTAAGACCATATAGGGGAAACATGTATATTTTTGCTTCTGATAAAACTTCTTCTTCTCCTTCAAGTAGTTGTCCAGCTAAACTCTAACACCAGTTACCTGGTGTAACACCGATGACCTCGTGTAACACACTAGTGACCAATTTGTTCATAGACGCAAAAATGCAGTTATAGGTGAAGGCTATTTAGAAAAAAAACGTATATGACAAGTCGTCTTATCGTAGTATTATCGGAAAGGAAAAAAAACTCTTGTTGTATTGAAACTTGGCACAAAATCATCGTGATTGTCAATGGTGTTACCGTACAAATAGGAACACCACTGACATTTTGGAAGCAATTTTGTCCTCCCCAATATATTGTCGTGACGGTCCAAAAACAATGAATTTGTAATTTATACGAACATTTCTTTATTAAAAGTAATTATTTTAACTAGGGAAACACTAATGTTGATCATTATACGGGACAGCAGTGGCCGGTAATAGACGTACGCTAAGATTTTGGTGCTAGAAACGGCTGAAAAATACCGAAAAGTGTTTAACTGCGCTTGGAGAGGAAGTCCCTTGGAGAAAATGAATTTGTCTCAAATGGAGCTTTCGCTTTTTGGCTCCGATTTCAGTTACAGTAACACCATTGACCTACCAACCCAGTGACAGACATTTGTCCATGCCCTTTTTACAAGATAATCAACCGTTGTAAATAATTTATTCGGATATTGAAAGAACTGACGCAGCTGATTGCCAAAAAATGTAGAATAATGTAAAGCAAAAGAATTCCTGGCAATTTTATCGCGGAATCAAGAAGGTCACTATCCGCAGTGACATGGTTATTTTAGCCTAAATTGAGGGTTCTGGCAAATTTCAGCCAAGAACTTTCAATCGGGAGAGTGATAGCAATAAGTTATTCTTACTCTACTAATTAAATACTGCATACATGAGGAATTTCTCCAGCCGTAACATCGGCTGGAATGAAGTTCGTGTCTAGTGACACAAATTGCGCTTTTCCTTGAGATTGTATGAAATGATGTTCATATACACACCCACTTTCTCGGTGTGTCCTGACCCTACAGTAGCCTGAGTTTTACGTATATATGAGTATGCTAGCGCATCTTCATAGATGTGTACTAATGTACCTCAGAGCCAGTGTTTCGAAATCTTTCGGGAATATAACTTATGTATATCATCCCAGGCATATTCTCATCAGGGGTCACGCCTATGGTTCTCTATATATAGATGTTACCAATCTCGCAAACATCAATCTCGTAAGCTTTCTGTTCTCCGTACTGCTGTTATATCTTAGATTTTCGCAGGAGTTCTTTTAAATTCCGTCCTCTTCTGTATACACCGATCGGATGATGTGGGAATAGTCGGTTGGTTTTAGAGTTAGTCTGTATTATATGCCAGTATTTTTTAATAATTTTTATCAGCTGGCGTGATCCGGGTTGGAATGTTGTGATGAATCGTGTCGGCTTGACCAAAACCGGTTGAGTCTGGTTGTGCTTGGTTCTGTGCAGAAGTTTCGATCTCTCAGGGTGTTTAACCTCTGCGAGTGCTTTCTCGATTTCACGCTGTTCATATCCCCGGAGTCTAAGTTTATTATTGAAGACTTTAACTTTCTCGTCGAAGTCACTGGAATTGTTGCAGTTCCTTGCGTATCTGATTGCCTCTCCTTTTATAAAGGATTTGAAGCAGGGGGGTGGATGGGCCGATTCTCGGTGTAAATACTGGTATGTTTCAGTTGCCTTGGTGTGACATTTGATGTCCAGAATACCGCTGCTTTCAAATCTCTTCCCTTTGAATGTAACGGTATCCAAAAAGCTGATAGATCTGTCTGATATCTCGAAAGTGAACTTTAACAGAGGATGGGCATTATTTGCCACCTCAAAGAAGTCCCGTACATCTTTTGCTGGACCATTATAAATCCAATAGCCATCGTCCCGGTATCGTTTGTGAAGCAGGATATTATGACGTAACGGGAACCGCTCCAACAGTCTGTTGATGTGCTGATAGATAGCAGAATCACATAACTCGGGCGAGGGAATTGCCCCCATTGGAGCTCCCACAATTTGCCGGTAATATTTACCATTAAATGTAAATTCGTTTTCTGTAAGGATGAGGTTGGCTATTTCTACCAGTAATTCAATCGATGGCCTTTTTAGGTCATATACGATATCGTCGTTCGTCGCGAGATCAGTCTTCAGGGCTGCGGCTATCTCTTCAAAACTCAGATTTGTGTACAGCGATGTGATATCATATGTAACAAGGATAGCACTGCTCGGGATGGGCATACTTTCAATTCCATTAATGAAATTTGAAGTATCCGCAAGGTATGTATGTTGCTTTTTAATAATAGGCAACAGGAAGAAATCCAAATATCTCCCCAGTTTCGAAGTAGGTGAGTTGCATTGCGAGATAATCGGTCGTCCCGGCACTGATATATTGGAAATGTCCCCCGGATTAATCGGGTCGAGGTTCTCCAGGATTTGCTTGATTTTATGAATCTTAGGCAGCAGATACATGTGGGGAATTTTCATCTTGAGTAGCGGATCATACAAGTATTTGTATGTGTCCTTGTCCAGCACTTCTTCCTGTTTAAGTTTGCATACAAGGTTTAGCACCTTTCTATGCATCTCTTTTACGTTGATATAATCAATCTCGACGTAGTGTATTCCGTCATACAGCTGGCGATTTGCTTCCTGGATATATAAGCTTTTGTCAAGAATAACAGTTATATTATTCTTGTCAGCAGTAGTGATAATTACATCACATTTACCCGATCTCAATTTATTGAGTGATTGACGTTCGCCGCTCGACAGGTTGTCTTTGTGTGATTCTTTAGCGTTGGACGATAGCTCCAGTCTAGTAGCATAGAGGTAATCTTCAATGCTATTAGAGGCCAGTGGTGCTACGAATTCAGACTTAACATAAAACGGGTGCTGCTGTTTGCGCGTTGTAGGTGAGTCTGAGAAAAATTCTGTACGCCGCATCTCGTTTGCCATTCGTCCGAAATCTGTACCAATATCACGTTCTCTTATAGTAGTCGTTGGAATGAATGATAATCCCCGGGATAGCAGAAAAATATCATTATCTGTTAACATCAGACTTGAGATATTTCTAATATATGTCTTGGCTATTGCCAGTCTCGAGAGGTGAGATTTACGTAGACATGTATTGACATAATTAATATGTCTCTGCTTCTTGTAGCGTTTTCTCTGTTTACTAGAGAAGCGTCTTGTTTTCATTCTGCCTCTAATGAGTTAGAACGAATCAGTTGATATACGGCGTTTGTTGTACTCTCTATCAGGATATTACTCTTCTCAATCAAGGTCGCAGGAATAACTGACTGTATATTCTCAGTATGTTAGCGTCTAGCCTAATCCGGTAACATTTGATAGGTGGACGGAGACAAAGGAGTTATCGTTGATAGGTTATAGCTGCGCGTTCCTGATTGGCTGAATCTGCGTCGGTTGATTGGCTAATTATGGTGCCTGGGTTAAATGCCTTGTACGCTTGAATCCCTCCAAGCTCTTATCGATTGGAGTATGGATTAAGTTGCGGATACGATTTAAGTCCAGCTGGGTAGTGCTTAATGCACATGTATGGCCAGCATGACTTTCACTGGAAAATGCGTTGTGGGATGAGAAATATGAAATCGAAACACTGAGCTCATGAGTATATATTACATACGTTTATTAAAAGAACCTCCATTAACATAGGTAGGTCATGCATATATATATTAACATATATATATATGTGTGTTTAAGCCACGATGGGCGATGGTCATATATGTTAGGTCATAACAGCACTGGTATAAGTATTTCGGAGTATATTTAATATATATTTAATATATATTTAATATATATTAGTCCAGCACTTCCTAATATCTCCATCTCGACTGCTTGGGTGCCCGGTTGTCATCTTCATGTTCATATCTCCTCTTGTTTCCGTGTCTTTGATCTCTTTCTTGTTTTGATTCATAGTGGTGGTAGTCATGGGTGTCTTTGTATGCTGCCGATTCGGTTCGCCGATTCCATTTCTTTGTTCTGTGGCGGTCAGGTTGGCCTGTAGATGTGGGCGGTTTAATCGGTCGATGAGCTGGTGGTCTGGTGGACTGGGGTAATTTCACCTCTGGTCTCTCTGTCACGCCCTGCTCCGTCTGCTCGGTAGTTTTCTTGGTAGACTTGGCTGCTCCTGTGGGCTTCTTATCAGCTTCTCGAATTTTTAGGCCAAATTCTTTCACCGCCTTATCTGACGTGGTGAAAATATTATGAACCTTTTCATTCATCCCCTGGTGGGTGCTGATGTCTTCCTCAGTGGTCTTCGGAATGGCGCTCCTGGTTGTGCGAATGGCCTCATTCATATTAGCCGTTTCTTCTCGTATATGTTCGGTACATATTTCCAATAGTCGAGTCATGGCTATATCAAGTAGCTCTTGTCGTAGTGCATCAATCTTCGGTAGGATCTTGTCTGTTGCCTTGCCCAGCCCCGGCGTGATATTGATTCGAAGGAAGCTTGGTGTTTTGCCCTTTTCCTTGGAGAATTTGATGCTCTGTGTGAAGAGATGTTCATATACACACCCACTTTCTCGGGGTGTTCTGACCCTTCAGTTATTCCTGCGACCTTGATTGAGAAGAGTAATATCCTGATAGAGAGTACAACAAACGCCGTATATCAACTGATTCGTTCTAACTCATTAGAGGCAGAATGAAAACAAGACGCTTCTCTAGTAAACAGAGAAAACGCTACAAGAAGCAGAGACATATTAATTATGTCAATACATGTCTACGTAAATCTCACCTCTCGAGACTGGCAATAGCCAAGACATATATTAGAAATATCTCAAGTCTGATGTTAACAGATAATGATATTTTTCTGCTATCCCGGGGATTATCATTCATTCCAACGACTACTATAAGAGAACGTGATATTGGTACAGATTTCGGACGAATGGCAAACGAGATGCGGCGTACAGAATTTTTCTCAGACTCACCTACAACGCGCAAACAGCAGCACCCGTTTTATGTTAAGTCTGAATTCGTAGCACCACTGGCCTCTAATAGCATTGAAGATTACCTCTATGCTACTAGACTGGAGCTATCGTCCAACGCTAAAGAATCACACAAAGACAACCTGTCGAGCGGCGAACGTCAATCACTCAATAAATTGAGATCGGGTAAATGTGATGTAATTATCACTACTGCTGACAAGAATAATATAACTGTTATTCTTGACAAAAGCTTATATATCCAGGAAGCAAATCGCCAGCTGTATGACGGAATACACTACGTCGAGATTGATTATATCAACGTAAAAGAGATGCATAGAAAGGTGCTAAACCTTGTATGCAAACTTAAACAGGAAGAAGTGCTGGACAAGGACACATACAAATACTTGTATGATCCGCTACTCAAGATGAAAATTCCCCACATGTATTTGCTGCCTAAGATTCATAAAATCAAGCAAATCCTGGAGAACCTCGACCCGATTAATCCGGGGGACATTTCCAATATATCAGTGCCGGGACGACCGATTATCTCGCAATGCAACTCACCTACTTCGAAACTGGGGAGATATTTGGATTTCTTCCTGTTGCCTATTATTAAAAAGCAACATACATACCTTGCGGATACTTCAAATTTCATTAATGGAATTGAAAGTATGCCCATCCCGAGCAGTGCTATCCTTGTTACATATGATATCACATCGCTGTACACAAATCTGAGTTTTGAAGAGATAGCCGCAGCCCTGAAGACTGATCTCGCGACGAACGACGATATCGTATATGACCTAAAAAGGCCATCGATTGAATTACTGGTAGAAATAGCCAACCTCATCCTTACAGAAAACGAATTTGCATTTAATGGTAAATATTACCGGCAAATTGTGGGAGCTCCAATGGGGGCAATTCCCTCACCCGAGTTATGTGATTCTGCTATCTATCAGCACATCAACAGACTGTTGGAGCGGTTCCCATTACGTCATAATATCCTGCATCACAAACGATACCGGGACGATGGCTATTGGATTTATAATGGTCCAGCAAAAGATGTACGGGACTTCTTTGAGATGGCAAATAATGCCCATCCTCTGTTAAAGTTCACTTTCGAGATATCAGACAGATCTATCAGCTTTTTGGATACCGTTACATTCAAAGGGAAGAGATTTGAAAGCAGCGGTATTCTGGACATCAAATGTCACACCAAGGCAACTGAAACATACCAGTATTTACACCGAGAATCGGCCCATCCACCCTCCTGCTTCAAATCCTTTATAAAAGGAGAGGCAATCAGATACGCAAGGAACTGCAACAATTCCAGTGACTTCGACGAGAAAGTTAAAGTCTTCAATAATAAACTTAGACTCCGGGGATATGAACAGCGTGAAATCGAGAAAGCACTCGCAGAGGTTAAACACGCTGAGAGATCGAAACTTCTGCACAGAACCAAGCACAACCAGACTCAACCGGTTTTGGTCAAGCCGACACGATTCATCACAACATTCCAACCCGGATCACGCCAGCTGATAAAAATTATTAAAAAATACTGGCATATAATACAGACTAACTCTAAAACCAACCGACTATTCCCACATCATCCGATCGGTGTATACAGAAGAGGACGGAATTTAAAAGAACTCCTGCGGAAATCTAAGATATAACAGCAGTACGGAGAACAGAAAGCTTACGAGATTGATGTTTGCGAGATTGGTAACATCTTTATATAGAGAACCATAGGCGTGACCCCTGATGAGAATATGCCTGGGATGATATACATAAGTTATATTCCCGAAAGATTTCGAAACACTGGCTCTGAGGTACATTAGTACACATCTATGAAGATGCGCTAGCATACTCATATATACGTAAAACTCAGGCTACTGTAGGGTCAGGACACACCGAGAAAGTGGGTGTGTATATGAACATCATTTCATACAATTTGGGTCAGAACACCCCGAGAAAGTGGGTGTGTATATGAACATCTCTTCACACAAGGGTCAGGACACACCGAGAAAGTGGGTGTGTATATGAACATCATTTCATACAATCTGGTCTTCGGGATTCATTCCCGTTATGTTCTGACACGTGCATCATTGATCCTTCTGGGTTCATTGATCCTCATCGACTTGAGTGTTCTGACTCCCGGATATAAGTCCTGAGTGGGAAATGCATAGAAGTTAATTCTAGCATTTTACATTAGAATATTAATGTACTATAAAGGTACAATACTGGTCGTATAAGTACTTACTGAACGCTGATCATTAGATCAGTGATTCAGCTATGGTCATAACAGATTCAACAGAACTGGTAAATATGCAGCACAAAGTTGGAAATGCATGGAAGTTAATTCTAGCATTTCGTGTGAGAAAACTATACACCTCTACGGTTACAACACTGGTCATATATTCCTTATTGAACGATGATCATTAGATCAATGTTTCAATTATGGTTCATAACAAAGTCATCTAATCGTTTTATGTGCCGCTCAACTGAACAATAGTTCCATTTGGGCAATGTTCAATGAGAAAAGAAGATTCTCCTCCAGCATTGGCACCCCGCCTCGCCGATATCGGAGTCCACAGCGATGTGAAATAACCCAAGCTAACGGGCTCACATTCCAGTATACAGCGAACTACATTAAAAGAGTGGATTTATGCTGCCGCCCGAGACCCCCCGACTCTAATCCGACCGCCACCCCCGTCAAGCCATATACAGAATGCAGAACTTGACCTGACACTGAGTACTCAGAGGGCTAATTTAACGGTATATAAACCCCGACCGACTCATAACTTGAACAACATGCAACGTATTCACATCAGCGGACTATTCAGAAATACCTTAACTACTGCTACCAACCAGCTAGCTAACATGGAAATCTCCCATTCCGATCCGGCCGACAACACAGGCGCTTCACCTAGATACTCTGAGACTGAAGAAGAAAATTGGCCCAGCAATGCTAAGCTGATTGAGGACTGCATTGAGATGATCTCTGCCATATCAGAAAGACGCCAACCCATAAGAACGTTAAAGGAGAGCATCAAATTCTCCAAGGAAAAGGGCAAAACACCAAGCTTCCTTCGAATCAATATCACGCCGGGGCTGGGCAAGGCAACAGACAAGATCCTACCGAAGATTGATGCACTACGACAAGAGCTACTTGATATAGCCATGACTCGACTATTGGAAATATGTACCGAACATATACGAGAAGAAACGGCTAATATGAATGAGGCCATTCGCACAACCAGGAGCGCCATTCCGAAGACCACTGAGGAAGACATCAGCACCCACCAGGGGATGAATGAAAAGGTTCATAATATTTTCACCACGTCAGATAAGGCGGTGAAAGAATTTGGCCTAAAAATTCGAGAAGCTGATAAGAAGCCCACAGGAACAGCCAAGTCCACCAAGAAAACTACCGAGCAGACGGAGCAGGGCGTGACAGAGAGACCAGAGGTGAAATTACCCCAGTCCACCAGACCATCAGCTCATCGACCGATTAAACCGCCCACATCTACAGGCCAACCTGACCGCCACAGAACAAAGAAATGGAATCGGCGAACCGAATCGGCAGCATACAAAGACACCCATGACTACCACCACTATGAATCAAAACAAAAAAGAGATCAAAGACACGGAAACAAGAGGAGATATGAACATGAAGATGACAACCGGGCACCCAAGCAGTCGAGATGGAGATATTAGGAAGTGCTGGACTAATATATATTAAATATATATTAAATATACTCCGAAATACTTATACCAGTGCTGTTATGACCTAACATATATGACCATCGCCCATCGTGGCTTAAACACACATATATATATATGTTAATATATATATGCATGACCTACCTATGTTAATGGAGGTTCTTTTAATAAACGTATGTAATATATACTCATGAGCTCAGTGTTTCGATTTCATATTTCTCATCCCACAACGCATTTTCCAGTGAAAGTCATGCTGGCCATACATGTGCATTAAGCACTACCCAGCTGGACTTAAATCGTATCCGCAACTTAATCCATACTCCAATCGATAAGAGCTTGGAGGGATTCAAGCGTACAAGGCATTTAACCCAGGCACCATAATTAGCCAATCAACCGACGCAGATTCAGCCAATCAGGAACGCGCAGCTATAACCTATCAACGATAACTCCTTTGTCTCCGTCCACCTATCAAATGTTACCGGATTAGGCTAGACGCTAACATACTGAGAATATACAGTCAGTTATTCCTGCGACCTTGATTGAGAAGAGTAATATCCTGATAGAGAGTACAACAAACGCCGTATATCAACTGATTCGTTCTAACTCATTAGAGGCAGAATGAAAACAAGACGCTTCTCTAGTAAACAGAGAAAACGCTACAAGAAGCAGAGACATATTAATTATGTCAATACATGTCTACGTAAATCTCACCTCTCGAGACTGGCAATAGCCAAGACATATATTAGAAATATCTCAAGTCTGATGTTAACAGATAATGATATTTTTCTGCTATCCCGGGGATTATCATTCATTCCAACGACTACTATAAGAGAACGTGATATTGGTACAGATTTCGGACGAATGGCAAACGAGATGCGGCGTACAGAATTTTTCTCAGACTCACCTACAACGCGCAAACAGCAGCACCCGTTTTATGTTAAGTCTGAATTCGTAGCACCACTGGCCTCTAATAGCATTGAAGATTACCTCTATGCTACTAGACTGGAGCTATCGTCCAACGCTAAAGAATCACACAAAGACAACCTGTCGAGCGGCGAACGTCAATCACTCAATAAATTGAGATCGGGTAAATGTGATGTAATTATCACTACTGCTGACAAGAATAATATAACTGTTATTCTTGACAAAAGCTTATATATCCAGGAAGCAAATCGCCAGCTGTATGACGGAATACACTACGTCGAGATTGATTATATCAACGTAAAAGAGATGCATAGAAAGGTGCTAAACCTTGTATGCAAACTTAAACAGGAAGAAGTGCTGGACAAGGACACATACAAATACTTGTATGATCCGCTACTCAAGATGAAAATTCCCCACATGTATTTGCTGCCTAAGATTCATAAAATCAAGCAAATCCTGGAGAACCTCGACCCGATTAATCCGGGGGACATTTCCAATATATCAGTGCCGGGACGACCGATTATCTCGCAATGCAACTCACCTACTTCGAAACTGGGGAGATATTTGGATTTCTTCCTGTTGCCTATTATTAAAAAGCAACATACATACCTTGCGGATACTTCAAATTTCATTAATGGAATTGAAAGTATGCCCATCCCGAGCAGTGCTATCCTTGTTACATATGATATCACATCGCTGTACACAAATCTGAGTTTTGAAGAGATAGCCGCAGCCCTGAAGACTGATCTCGCGACGAACGACGATATCGTATATGACCTAAAAAGGCCATCGATTGAATTACTGGTAGAAATAGCCAACCTCATCCTTACAGAAAACGAATTTGCATTTAATGGTAAATATTACCGGCAAATTGTGGGAGCTCCAATGGGGGCAATTCCCTCGCCCGAGTTATGTGATTCTGCTATCTATCAGCACATCAACAGACTGTTGGAGCGGTTCCCATTACGTCATAATATCCTGCTTCACAAACGATACCGGGACGATGGCTATTGGATTTATAATGGTCCAGCAAAAGATGTACGGGACTTCTTTGAGATGGCAAATAATGCCCATCCTCTGTTAAAGTTCACTTTCGAGATATCAGACAGATCTATCAGCTTTTTGGATACCGTTACATTCAAAGGGAAGAGATTTGAAAGCAGCGGTATTCTGGACATCAAATGTCACACCAAGGCAACTGAAACATACCAGTATTTACACCGAGAATCGGCCCATCCACCCTCCTGCTTCAAATCCTTTATAAAAGGAGAGGCAATCAGATACGCAAGGAACTGCAACAATTCCAGTGACTTCGACGAGAAAGTTAAAGTCTTCAATAATAAACTTAGACTCCGGGGATATGAACAGCGTGAAATCGAGAAAGCACTCGCAGAGGTTAAACACCCTGAGAGATCGAAACTTCTGCACAGAACCAAGCACAACCAGACTCAACCGGTTTTGGTCAAGCCGACACGATTCATCACAACATTCCAACCCGGATCACGCCAGCTGATAAAAATTATTAAAAAATACTGGCATATAATACAGACTAACTCTAAAACCAACCGACTATTCCCACATCATCCGATCGGTGTATACAGAAGAGGACGGAATTTAAAAGAACTCCTGCGGAAATCTAAGATATAACAGCAGTACGGAGAACAGAAAGCTTACGAGATTGATGTTTGCGAGATTGGTAACATCTTTATATAGAGAACCATAGGCGTGACCCCTGATGAGAATATGCCTGGGATGATATACATAAGTTATATTCCCGAAAGATTTCGAAACACTGGCTCTGAGGTACATTAGTACACATCTATGAAGATGCGCTAGCATACTCATATATACGTAAAACTCAGGCTACTGTAGGGTCAGGACACACCGAGAAAGTGGGTGTGTATATGAACATCATTTCATACAAACGGGGTCAGAACACCCCGAGAAAGTGGGTGTGTATATGAACATCTCTTCACACATTGGTCTTGGGGATTCATTCCCTTATGTTCTGACACGTGCATCATTGTTCCCTCTGGGTTCATTGATCCTCACTGACTTGAGTGTTCTGATTCCAAGACATAAGTCCTGAGGTCGAAATGCATAGTAGTTAATTCTAGCATTTCGCATGAGATATTTATGTACCTTAACGGTACTCGGATGAAATGTGGTAATAGCCTTTAGGCAAGCATTTCGCAGATATGCAATGTATTTTAAATATACTTATTGCATTTAATAAAAGAAGTTGAATATTGATCGTTAGATCATGTTCGCCTTTGCTGTCATAATACACAAACTAGCACGGGATCGCTGCTGAGTTCCTGATAATGGAGTGGGAGGTCCGCAGCATGAAGTACAAATGGTACGATCTGCAAAAAAGACAGGCTATTTATACACCAACTTTCCGCGTTAAAGAGACGTCAAACACCGAAAGATGAAGATCTTCGGTAGCATGCACCAGTAAATATACTTAAATGTATACATGCTACACTGTTAATATCTCTTATTCTGCTTATCGACTACAGGAATCATCCTTTATCTCGACTGCCTGCCTCCGAGAGACGTCGAATACGGTAGATGGAACTACAATTAATATAAGTTGAGCCAGCATGCTTCTCATTCACCCCAGGATTCGACACTGCTCATCATGGAGTGAGATGAAATACCAGGGACTGCATGATATAATGTAGCACGGACTTTCAATTAAATATACTTAAAGTATACCTGCTACCCAGCCAACCGATATCGCTCAGCATTTATCACGATTGCCGACTTCAGAGTGACGTCAAGCACCTGTTAAGTTAAAGCATATTAATATATGTTAACGAGCTTTCCATACGACTTGAAGACAACCTGATTTTACCCCGACGGCTCGTCTCAGAGAATAGTCGGATATGAAAGATGAGTTTCATCAATCAACTGACGGCTTGCGACAGTGTTAGATGTTCCCGCAGACTACAACCATAGAGAGACGGAATGCAGATAGCGGCTGACATCCTGAAATGAACATGACCCGTATTTAATATCTCTTTAAGTGAGATTCATGTTCCCACAGACTACAAACATTGAGAGACGGAATGCAGACAGCGGCTGACATCCTGAAATGAACATGACCCGTATTTAATATCACTTTAAGTGAGATTCATGTTCCGACACCTGGATTTAGAAATAGTAAGAATATGCTAACAAGTTCGACTCTTCACACATTGAGTTATCCCTGCGACCTTGATTGAGAAGATCAGTATCCTGACAACAAACGCCGTATATTAATCGATTCGTTCTAACTCATTAGAGACAGAATGAAAACAGGACGCTTCTATAGTAAACAGAGAAAACGCTACAAGAAGCAGAGACATATTAAT
>JAVTVY010018904.1:0-70720 GCA_036873755.1 Hanleya hanleyi | reverse complement strand
ACCTCTGGGACTTTGTCAAAATATATGTGTAATCTACCTACACCTCAAGTACACCTCATGGACTTTGTCAAAATAGATATGTTATATACTACACCTCAAGTACACCTTATGGACTTTGCCAAACTATGCATGTAACTCAAGTACACCTCTGGGACTGTCAAAATATACTTGTAATTTCCGTACACCTCAAGTTTACCTTGGCTTCCCATACAGATTTCACTGCCCATCAACTAAATGTTTTATTTATATTTCAAAGTACATTTCTTAGTTCATTTAAGATCTTCACAAGCGCTATATTTTAAAATAAATCAATAAATGGGTTGGCTAACTGTAAATCTCATACGGTACACCCTCTATGAATAAAAGAACCATAGTGACACATGTGAACACTTGACAGGTCATACCTTGTTTTCCAGTTTACAATACATAAAATCTACTTCTGCTATTTCTTGTGTCAGCTGCATATACATTCTCAGCTGGAGCTCTTCTTTTATTATTTTCTTAATACTTTTTAACTGTATGTCTCAGTTGGATGTTCCTGCCTTAGTCTAATATTCTATTGTAACATACACCAATTCAGTCTGACAGTTTGAAATAAGTACAGCCCTTGTTCAATTAACAAATTAATAATTAACAGTAAGTGATACCTCCTGAACTTTGTCAAAATATATACTTGTAATTTACCTACACCTCAAGTACACCTCATGGACTTTGCTAAAATATGCATGTACAAAAGTATACAAGTATGTACTTACACCTCATAATTTACCTACACCTCAAGTATATTTCCTACACTCCACCGTAACAAGCTTGGCATGAACATAAGATACAGTTATCCACCTACACCCAAGATATCTGGTGGACTTGGTGGAAAGGTTTGTCATGAAATTGAGCATAATATACCATCCACTTATTGTAAATAATTGCCAGCACAATCTTTTATTCATACTCGCTAAATAGACAAAATATTGCTGAACATGGCATTAAATTTAATTTCCTCTCTACATGTCTATGCTGGATCATCATTCTGGCATGAATGTTACTTTAAATTATCTACACCTCAAGTACACCTCCTTGACTTTGTCAAAAAAACATGTACCTCACTTTTAAATTACCTACGTACACCTCAAGTACACCTCCTGAACTTCTGAACAACATGAATAATGTTATGTAAACTCAATTTTTATTATTATTTTGACACCAGGACACTAATACATCAAACTAAAACCTGCTGTAACATTCTTCACTTCAAATTATCATAGCAATCAGTTAATGGGCACTGTTGTATAATTTACAGAGAAACTATTGTT
This sequence comes from Hanleya hanleyi, assembly GCA_036873755.1. NCBI lineage: Eukaryota > Metazoa > Mollusca > Polyplacophora > Lepidopleurida > Hanleyidae > Hanleya > Hanleya hanleyi. The sequence goes on along the minus strand of JAVTVY010018904.1, from coordinate 69,410 downwards.
AATCTCATGCAAACTTTGGCACCTGTGGATATGTTGTCAACCTTCCAGATATATTTCCAAAATGGATATGTTAATTGTCACTTCCCAAATACATTGGTCCCTTGTATGCTTTTGCATTGGAATACTCTGTGTGGCAATTGAAGTACTTGTGAGCCAATGTTAAAGCTCCTTTATAAGTGTGGTGCTACCATTTTCCGACATACACGGTCACCTTCCCCTACTTTCAAGTTTGGCTGCTCATATGTTAGTTGTAGGCTTTGTAGCGAAAAATGCTGCAGAAAATTTATTGTAGGAGGAGGATGGGGATCAATCTACTGAGCGGTGTTCACTAAAAAATGAGAATACAAATATGCCTGGTACCTATTTTCAATGGAGGTATGAATATATTTTTCAAAATTAGATATGCCTCAAGTACACCTCAGCTAGTACCTCACCTGAGGGGTACACCTCATCTGAGGGGTACACCTCACCTGAGGGGTACACCTCACCTGAGGTGTACACCTCACCTGAGGTGTACTAATTTGCATATTTCGATACTCCTCAACTACACCTCATCTACTCCTCAACTACACCTCATCTACTCCTCAAATACACCTCATAATATCTGAGGGTACACCTCACAGGTACACCTCAACTACACCTCAAGTACACCTCAAATACACCTCAAAGCAGTAAGGGTACCCTAGCCAATTTGACATGGCTTCGTTCGTTCGTTCCTACTATGCCATAATGCCTCTCAATGAACTTACATGTACACTCCGGGATCACACGGCTCCATGGGTCGTTCGGCTCTATCTGACAATAAAACAACCCCTCCCAGCTCTCTGTCCATTTGTTTTATCAAGTTCGGCAAAGAGTTTGATTGCCGTAAAGAGCTCATCCGTCTGCAATTAGTCTTCAAACATCAACGGTCGGTGGAATTCTCCTCCATGATCTTCGTACGGCCAGTCACGTGATTCGCACGATACATTGCTGATCACGTGACATGTACGAATATAATGGCGGAGAATTCAACCGACCGTTGATGTTTGAAGACTGATTGCAGACGGATGAGCTCTTTACGGCAATCAAACTCTTTGCCGAACTCAATAAAACAAATGGACAGAGAGCTTGGAGGGGTTGTTTTATTGCCGGATAGAGTCGAACAATCCATGGAGCCGTGTGATCCCGGAGTGTACATGCAAGTTCATTGAGAGGCATCATGACTATCTCTACCCATCAGATTATATATCACATCACATCTTGGATTTTTTCTCCATTTCTCAGAGATTAAAGAATCTATATGCAGGATTATAATCTGATATTGTTTTCTTCTCTTTACAGTCGACAGCACAGAAAGTTCAAGAAGTTAGAGAAGTAACTCGGATTGAGCGAATTGGTAAGCAGGTCAAAATAATTCATCCACTATCAGGTCAAAGCGAGGACCAACCAGCCAGAGTAAAAGCTTTTGCCCTTACCTATCAGGTGGCATCCAAACATTCAGTCATCACAATGCCTAACTTGATAAGCACACGATGCTCAAGCTGATGGCAAAGGGGAGCAAATCCTGAGCCAAGTTTACATGGCCTCGGGCCATCCTTAAAAATATGTTTGTTGGCTGTAACCCGACCCTACCTCAGGAAGTTGGGTCGGTAGGTAGGTAAATTTTTTTTTTTTTTTTTTTGGTCGAGGTCAGCTTTTCCTTTCGGGGAGGGTGAAAGAGGTTAATTGTGTGATTTTGTCCAGATACCATGGTCATTTGAAAAATACTTGACACCCCTGAACACATTCTTTACAATGAATAGTGACTAGCTGGTCCAAAAATAATAATTTACAGAATTGTGATAATAATTAATATAGATTAAATCTGTTGCAATTCCTTAACCAATGTGATACAATGTTGTATTCATGTAGGCCTCTGATAGTATTGCATCGCTGATCTGATGACCTGTTGAGTTATATCCTATAAACTGAAAAAAGATTTCATCGTATAACATTTGTAATATTGTAGACACCGCACTCAATCCTTTCGATATCATAAACCTTAATTCATATCTTTTGGACTCTTGTTAGGTTATGGCCATTCAGTCGGTGAAAAACTCTTTATCCGTCAGTGCATGGAATGTAAATGGCATTATCCATAGGTTGCATGGTGCCAGCCAAAACAAGCTTCTTGACCCCTCAGTTATCAGCATGCTTAATGAATTCGATGTAATTGGTCTCACAGAGACTCACGCTGATGATAATATTAACATCTCCCTTCCAAATTACACCCTGAAGTCTAGGAAAGACCGACGCAAACATCCAAGAGCCCGCAAACCATCTGGAGGTCTGGCAGTGTTAGTAAAAAATGATATAGCAGATGGGATAAAACCAGTCAGCTCACGGTCCAGTGATGGTACTATTTGGGTCAAATTGTGTAAATATTTCTTTCATGTTGAATCTGATATCTTTCTTTGTATTTGTTACATTCCACCCGAGCACTCGTCATTTGGGAAGGACCATTCAGCAGATCTTGCTGAACAGTTAGAATCGGAGGTTCTTGCATATTCTAATTTAGGTAACATTGTCATATGTGGTGACCTCAATGCCAGGTCAGGTGACTTGTTGGATTTTGTTGAGGAAGATTATAGTGACCATGAGTCAATCCCTCTCCCTGACTCTTACATTTGTGACCAATCCCTTTCTAGAAATTCCAGAGATCATACTGTTAATGTTATGGGCAGACGGTTAGTAGATTTATGCAAGTCCAGTGGTTTTAGAATTTTGAACGGACGAACTGTCGGGGATCTTTTTGGTGATTTTACTTTTGTAAACAGAATGGGCAGTAGCACTGTTGATTACTTCATTGCTTGTGAGGAACTGATGTCATCAGTTCTCAGTATGCGGGTTTACCCAATTTCTTGTATATCAGATCATAAATTAATTGCTGTTAAACTTAAAACAGGTCTGTGCAGGTACATACAAGGTACAGCATCAGGTACTTTGCCCACCTCAAAAATATACCCGCTCCCAGAAAAATACATCTGGGACTCTAATTGTCTGGAACAATTCACTAATAACGTGAAATCACTACTTGCATATTCGCAGTTTGACTCCATTTCCTCGGAACTTGATAGTGAAAATTGTAATATGACGAAATGTGTAGACACTTTCTCCAATGTTATAATAACGGCGGCGGAAAGCTGCTTGAAGAAAGTTGGCGGAAAAGGCAGAACTGGTAATACAAAAAAATCTCAACCTGTGAACAAACCATGGTACGACAAAACCTGCAGACGTCTCCATACCGAGATGAATAAATGTAATAATAAATTTAACCGTAACCCCGATGACCCTTTAATAAAGGCTAAGTTTTTTGAGAAGCAAAAGGAATACAGAACTAAAACAAGATACAACAGGCGCACCTTTCGTAGGAAAATAATCCAGGAGCTGGATAGTATTTCGGACAAGGATCCCAAATTGGTATGGAAATTAATAAAAACCTTGAAAGAGGGGAATTGTGGTACAGGAAATAACCCAGATCGTGTTGATATTGATAGCTGGTACAACCACTACAAAGAACTGCATTCTTTCAGTAGCGGCCTAATTAACGACGAACGTTTATCGGCAATTAACAGTGACCTGACGACAGTGCCCCCGCCACCCTTTTCTGAGGAGTTGAACAGTGTAATTAGTGTTAATGAAATTGATGTAGTTTTCAAAAACCTTAAAACAAATAAAGCGCCTGGACAAGATAGTATCTGTAATGAAATGCTACAAGCGGTATACCCCTTATCAAAATCACTTATTGCCCAGATCTTTAATAAAATACTTCAAACTGGTGTTTTTCCTGAACAATGGGGATCTGGATTGATTGTTCCCATACATAAAAGTGGCACTCCTTTGGATACTAATAATTACCGTGGCATCACTTTGCATAGTTGCTTTGGCAAAATGTTCTGTTCTGTTCTAAACAACCGTTTAGTTAAATACATGGATAAACAAAATATATTATCTAAATCACAGATTGGTTTCCATAAAGGTAGTAGAACAACGGACCACATATTCGTTATCAAGACCCTTATTGATAAATATACCAAAAACAAAAATAAGCTATATGCAGCATTCATAGACTTTCGCAAGGCATTTGATTCTATTTGGCACAATGCTCTTTTCCTCAAACTAAAGAGAGCTGGTATTGGTGGCAATTTATTTGATGTATTAAAGAGTATGTACCTGCACAGCCAAGCCAGAGTCAAAACAGGAAGTGGTCTTAGTGAAAACTTTCCAATTTCTAGGGGGGTACATCAAGGTAATACTCTGAGTCCCACCCTGTTCAATTTATATATTAATGATCTTATTGGTGAAATGCAAACAACCAAGTCACCAAAACTTTGGGACGAACTGATCCCTTGTCTGGCATACGCTGATGATCTCGTTATTTTATCACTGGATAAAAATGATCTGCAAGCAAAGCTTGACAAATTAGAAAATTATGTCAAACTCTGGGGACTGTCCATTAATGTTCGGAAATCTAAGGTACTGGTCTTCGGACAAAATCAATGCATCCACCTCCCTGTTCATATTGGTGGTACGCAACTGGATTGTGTAAACAATTATAAATATCTTGGTATCATTTTACATAGTAATGGTAAGTTTAATAAAGCACAGACTAATCTTGCTGATCGTGCGAACAAAGCCCTATTTGCGCTTAAGAACTCTGTATTTTCATCAGATATTAATGTGGAACATAGTCTTCTGCTATTTGATGGTGTTATCAAACCTATATTGTTATATGGTTCTGAGGTTTTAGATGGCTACAACCATGTTAAAGGTATACTTAACTCTTTTTTAATTAACGTTAGTCCAATTGAAAAAGTTCATCTCAGATTCTGTAAGCAAGTTATGGGTGTACACTCAAAATCAGTTAACTTAGCTGTATTCGGTGAAGTTGGTAGGACTCCATTGATATGTCAGTCTATATTAGGAAAAATCAAATTTCTTTTACATATTTTTGACTCTGATCCCTCATCATTATTATACAAAGCCTATCAGGAGCAGGTGGAAGATTGTAGAGCCAACAACAGCCCCAATTGGGTAAAATTTATAAAAGAAATTCTCCAAAAACTAAACTGTTGCCACATATGGGAAAATCAGTACTGCAGATTCCCTAACTCCACTATTAATTTTCTGGCAGAATCTCTAGTTAAACTTTTTAGTATACAGTGGAAAGAATCTATTGCAAAAATGTCTAAATTAGATACTTATAGAACCTTTAAAAAGAGTTTTGAGATGGAGTCGCAAATATTAAGTATTCCAAATCGAAAACATCGGTCAGCTTTGTTGAGTTTGAGGATTAGTGCACACCCTCTCCAAATTGAAAGAGGAAGGTACAGCAAAAATAGCATTACCGATCGACTCTGTAGTTCTTGCAAGGTAGTTGAAAATGAATCTCATTTCTTGCTTTCCTGTGGTAGACACAATGAAAAACGTGCTGAACTATTTAATGCTATTAACGCTACTAGACCTGGGTATATCCAAGATAACAGCTCAAACTTATTCACTGCCCTTATGTCAACTAAAAATCCTTGTATTCTCCGTTGTGTGGCAAAATTTGTTTTCGAATGTTTCGAAACATACAAGTAAGGCTTTAAGGGCACTTCCCTTATATTTGTTGTAATTTAATGAGGTACTAGTATATCTGTGTATCATGTATCATGTATCATGTGTTGCCCTTGACCCCTGCCGGGTGAAATTGTGCAAATAAATCTTATCTATCTATATTATAATTCATATACACACTTTTGCTAAAATTGTGAAATGAAAAAAAAAAATGCTCTGTGTTATAAGCTGACAGAAGTTTGTTCATTACCATTTGGAGTTGACAGAATTACCTCAAAATTAATCACATAACATCATTACCACCTGCCCCCTTCACAAATGTGTGGTATGGTTTTACGCACTCCCTTTATTCAGAATAGAAATTTCATCGTAATTTAATTTACTGACAAGAATCAGGCAAATACTAAGTTTCTAACCTGTGATGGGAGCTTTACGTGGTATTTAGTCCGAGGTGGAATTCTGACAAGCGTATTGGATGCCGACATCGGAACGTCAAAATTAAGCAGACGGGTCTAGTTTGTCAAGACTGCTGGAGCTCCCTGCACTATCCCAATCCTTGTCTTTGTAAAAACATGGTGAGCTATAAAAAGGTTACCTAAATTAACCGATGAGAGCTGATACGAGAGATGAAAATCGCCATGCCAAATTTCCTTAGGGAAGTGATTTTGTGTTGTTCAACCTATCATATTATATTTCTGATTAAATAAGTGCATAATTTATTTTCAAACGAAAAAGTAATGATTTAAATTTTATGATTCAAAATAAAGAAAGAGAACTCGATTTTATTCTCAAAGATCATATCAGAGCCACAGTTCTGCATATAAAATTTGGCAACCAATCATCATTGCATACATGTAGTATATGCGGGAAGAGCAGTGTCCGTGAATGTTCTCTAAAATCATCAGCCGAGAATTCAAGTGACTGTGAACGAAAAGGGATACCGACATTATCCCCCAACGACAGTTTCCCCAACGAGAAGAATGGATGGCGAATGATCAAACGAGTCACAGTTCAATATTGTCCAAGAGTATTGACATCATACTGCAGGGGTTATTCTAGCCCAAAATTGTTCATAAACTCAATTTCAAAATTTTGAAAACTCAATTTTTTTTCGCGCCTACGGCGCGCAAAGAAATCTACAATACTCAATATTTTTGCCTTTTTCATCAAAAAAATGATGAAACTCAATTTTTCCAACTTTTTCATCGCACCAATTACAGAACTGAGGTTGGTCATATGTTTACGACACTTCTTCAGAAACCATAGGTTGTTTAGCATGACCTCATGTAAAACATACATGCTAGATGCTATAATTATTAATTATTGAAGCTAAATTTTTTACCGTTAACAGAGAAGACTGTGATCGAATATACAGCCTGGCAACATTCCTTTTGTACAGATTTATACACTCTGAAATCTCTCATAAATATCGCCAGAAAAAAATATTTATGAAATAATTATTCTCTAAAGAGACATTTTAAGTTTGCTTTATTTTAATTGAAACATTATGTAAATAATTATGGTAGACAGTAAAACTCAAATGCACACACATTGTGTAAACAGAAATCAAGGGAAAAAACTCTTACTTGTGATCAATATTAAAGATACCATTCGTTTTACTTAGATTTGCTTACTTATTTCTTTTACGAACAATAACTGCTGATAATTAAAATACATGCGGCATTATTTATTTCCAAAATATTGATGCGGGCGGGTCATGCGAAACAACCTATCAACTGACAACTGGTATGTTGTGGGAAAACTCAAAAAAAAACTCAAACAAACAGCAAAAATCGCAAAACTCAATTTTTTTTAACAAAACTCAATTTGAAATTTTTCTGCCAAACTCAATATATATTGTTTTTCATCGTGGTAACCACGATGAAAAAACGGCTAGAAAAACCCCTGTACTGACTACAGACTCAGTGCGATGATGATGTGTAAATCATCTACCTTTACTAGAAAACTTCGTCCACGGCTTCAAGGAAGATTTTCCGCAGTTTTCGCCATTTTTGTCAGCTCTCCCGCGCACGTGGCAAATATTACACAATCCCATGCTAGGAATAGCCTGTGCAGGAGACTACCGCTTGTCAAACAACCGAAGAAATTATGACCTGGCGGCAATCGTTGCTGATTACAATTTATTACAGTAGTTTTGGTTTCTTCTCACGGTGATTTTCAGTGGAAGAGTTAGCAAAATTAACACCAACTGTCTGCATTTGGTCGCACTGAAAAATCTCCTGAGAGAAAAGTAGAAATCCAACCATCGTTGGTCTCTTCGTCAGACTCAGAAGCTGTCGGTGTACGGACCCACGAGGTGGCGACAGACCGTCCTAAACTCCACGTTCCACGTCGATTCGCAACAGAGCTCTTTATGACAGGTTTTAATAACCAACTGTTTTGAAATATTTTCTCCATTCTTTGTTGCTGTTGCCTCTCGCTGTGTTGTTGTGTTCTCGTCACAAAACAGAAGTGGGGAATTCCCGCCATATACACGTGGTCGCCGAAAACTGCATTCCCCTACGGACTGGGCCATGGAATATATGCCTTCAAAATGTGTGATATAAGCTCACATCGCCGACTACTGGAGAGTGAAATACTTCCTGGAGCGGCTTGCGCTTGCTTGGCGAACGTTTTACATTCGTTTACCCGCGAGAGAAGATAGGGGAGATAACTTTGATAGTTCCAAATAAAATAAAAAGATGACCTGTATGAAAATCGGCGAAAAAAAGTTTCCAGTCGGCGGATTTTTGGACGCACGGTCGGGTTACGCGCAACAAACTTATTTTTAAGGATGGCCTAGGGCCTATATAATTGATGATAATTTTGGTGACAAAGTTCACAGATGTATTTTAAACATCTTCTACAGGTTGGAAAAATTTTCTTGAGGTATATTATACCTTGATCGGGGTATTATACCTCAATCGATGTATAGGGCTATGTCAACTTCAGTTTTATATATTTACGGAAAATGTGGACATTCAGACATATCAAAGAGGGCTTGGATCTGTCAATAGCTACTATGGCCTCACTCTTCCATGAATATCACAGCAACTAATATTGCTTCATTTTATGTGACCAATCATTCTAATTAGCCATTTTAATATGAAACATGAATTTAAATGATATATTATTATGCGAATGAAAATGGCATGCGATGGCATAGTTCCATCTCCATGTTGTGTGCAAACTGCAGAATGAAACTGCAATGCCTAGTTAATAAATTGAGCCTAATTCAGAAACCATGCAATCTATAATAGATGTGCACTTAAAAAAACATGCAGCTTCGCAAAAAGATCGAGCCCTTTTGGGTGGCACATCATTTGAGGTTGCACATCATTGAAAAGACTACATAAAAATATGGTTTCTATATCAGTGATGTTGAGGTTGGATTAAAAGAAACTATATTATAAAACTTGAAATAAAGATTACATTTCTTTTTCAAAGTACATGTAAGCATATACAGCGCATAGTTAGGGACAATTGACTGTGCAATTTGGACCACGGAACTTCTTGGTGTAACTTTGTGTCATGATACCTGAATGATATAATCCCTTTTCTGACAGAGTGTAATAGTTGGAGTAGAGGTGTCATTTACAGTATGGAATGGGACACCAGCCTTGTGGGTGGACCCTCCCATTTGTATGCAAATACAAGAATATAATGACAAATGTTTTCAATCATACATGTGTAATGCTACATAATAATGTGCACAGGTAAAACTGGGACACCACAGACTCAAATATGGTAAAAGCTTTAAGCTAAATCATATGATTTGGAATAGAATGATTTGATAGCAAAATTGAAGGGAATTTTGTCCTTCATTTAAGGCGACCCCACAAAATTCAAAACTGATAGAGGTTCAGTACTGCGGGATTCCCCTGCCAGGTTATTTAATATTGTACTTCTGAAACAAAATAATGTCATCAAACTACATGTGCATGTGTATTACTAGTCTATAAGTAATTACTATATAAAGTATATATTGTAGGTCATTTGTTGTGTGTGTGTATATACAATGTACACTACATCTCATACCTAAGAGTAGGTTACTTTCACATATAACAGATATAAAATTTGAAATATGAGGGTATGGGGTCGGGCAATGCATTGAATAAGTGTAGAATGATGTAAGCTCCCAGAATATATGAGGGTATATGAGAGATAGAGGGTGTGGCTCTATGCCCCCGGGGGTGAGGACATGCTCTCGGGGGTAGTGGATGGGTTGAATAAGTGTAGATGGCGGATGGGTTGAATAAGTGTATGGTGATATATAAAGCTACTTGAATACAAGATGGTATGGGGTCAGGCGAAGCTTACTTTAAGAGATATAGGGTGGAGTTCAGTACCCCAGGGGTGGGGATATGCTCCCTGGGGTAGTGGATGGATTGAATAAGTGTAGCATGATCTAAGCTCTCCGAATATACAAGAGTATGGGGTCGGGCGAAGCTTAGTTTGAGAGATAGAGGGTAGGGCTCGGTGCCCCAGGGGTGGGGACATGCTCCCTGAGGGTAGCGGATAGGTTGAATAAGTGTAGCATGATCTGAGCTCCCATACTATATCAGGGTATGGGGTCGGGCGAAGCTTAGTTTAAGAGATAGAGGGTGGGGCTCAGTGACCCAGGGGTGGGGACATGCTCCCCGAGGGTAGTGGATGGGTTCAAAAAGAGTAACCAGATGTAAGCATTTGTAATAGATGACAGTTCGGGGGGTCGGGATGGTCTTAGTTCAGGAGACATAGTTGAAGCCGAGATGCTGTGGACAGAAATTTAACATTTACTTGGTCCTGAGGGCAATGCATGGGTTCAATATCTGAAGCCCGATGTAAGCATTTGGAATAGATGAGAGTTCAGGGGGTCGGGTGGGCCTTAGTTTAGGAGACATAGGTGAGGCCGAGAAGATGTGTCAGGAATTTTCTAAGTCCAAAACTTTAACATTTACTTGGTCCTGGTGTCCCAGGGGTGGGGACATGCTCCCCCAGGGTAGTGGATGGGTTCAGTATGTGTAGCCCGATGCAAGCATCTGAAATATCAGGGTTCGGCGGTCGGGCAGGCCTTGGGATCGGACTTTAACATTTACTTGGTCCTGCAGATAAACAGACACACAGACAGATAGATAGATAGACAGACAGACAGATAGACGGACATCATTGTGGCACCTATATCGAGCTTTCCGCAGCTAAAGCTACGGGCTCGATAAAAACAGACCTCTGCTCTGGTTATTCTGAACCTTACAGCCTACCATGTCTGTACCTGGTAAGAGATGCAGTGCATTGGACAATTTATTCTAATTTCTTCATAGTCAATGGGCATGATGGGATGAAAGCATGCCATTATATGCAGATTTTGTTTGCACTGCGCTTTTTTTTTAAATATGGCATTTTAAAATATTTTTCATCTTGGAAATATTAAGAAGTTAATTCAAACGAATGGTAAAAGCAACGAGTTTATGTGAAATTAACTAAAGAAATAAAGCCATCAATGTTGTCAACAGATTCAGAGCTATGTGTGAATGGATGCATGCATTTCCCATAAATTATATAAGCTTATAAATAAAAACTAAAACTGACAGGTCAATACCCCGAGGGCCTAACCGCAAATGACGGGGTTTTTGTGGCTACAAAATGTGGCTACAATTGTAGCCACATTTTTTAAATTGTGGCTACATTTCTCTATCATGTCTATAGAGAGTGTAGCCACATTTTAGATAATGTCTTTTTTATGATAAATAACAAACTGAAATAGCTCGACAAACACGAATAGTCTGTAAATGTAGCCACTTTCGCTTGTCGCATAATTAGTATATGATTATGATAGTATTACATCCTATAACATCAATTTTTTATTGGAAAAAATAACTGTATGGATGGAAACTATTCACGAATATAAATCCATTGCATGCCGATATTTCGTCGTTATTGTTCCATAAAGCTGCGCCCCCGAAAACGAGGTTGGCGATTGGCTAACCGCTTGGTACAGGCGGGGATTTGGTGAAGCAACTCGGCCAATCACAGCTTGCTTAATGGTCGGGTCGTCTGCATTTCACCTCTTCGAAGATGGTGGAATATTCTTCGGCGATTTAGACCACGTTTTAGATAAATCCTGAACGATTTGTATAATAAATAGTTCCCATCCATACTTGTTTAACTAAACAGTGAACAAGAACAAACCATGTTTTCATCGAGTGCAGTGCACATGCCGAAGTAAGTTCCTGTTTTGAACTGAACGGCCGTGGGAAACTTCACTTTTCTGGGCATATATGATGATTTTCGATGTTTGTAAAATAAAATCATTTTGTCGAAGCTTTCAGTAGCTTATTATGACAGTGAAATGTTTCAATTAAATGTGGCTACAGTCTCTATAGAGAAATGTAGCCATAAAATGTGGCTACATTTCTCTATAGGGATTGAATGTGGCTACAAACTGTAGCCACAAAAACCCCGGCATTTGCGGTTAGGCCACCCCGAGCCCTATACCTCAAGCAAGGTATATACATAATTCCTCAAGATTCGAGGTATTTTCTCCAACCTGTTCTTAAAAGTATTTCACGAGTTCTGCATTGGATGACAACAATCCTGTTTACAAAAAACATGTCATCAGTACAACCATGAAGCCCACTACAACCCCCTTATCACCCTACTGAATCGACGAGTATGATTATAGGTGAATGCACCAGTCCATTTGTCATGCGACCATGAACTGTAGGTTGGATCACTTCACATTGAAGCCGCATAACAGCTGCAATGTTATAATGAGGCAGCATATGATTATATATCAGATATGTCGACAGTCCATGGTACATGTAGCTACCATTTGTCTTGGCGACAGTCCATTTGGCGAATCATTAGATCAGACGATATGCTCTCTGTGCATCATTCACAAGTACATGTTGACCTACAATGGACTGTCGATCGGTCCGATGATGATACAATGGACTGTCGTAATATCAGACAGACAGAGAATATACTATATTAATGGTTCATATTCCTCTTAAACACACACAAGTGGAAGGCATCGAGAGATGAATGAGTCAGTGATACATGAGGCAGGTAGTAAGTTCCCACGTGTTCATTTTGTGCTCATTTCCTCACACTATAATTCGATGCTAATACCTACCATGGACTGTCTACCAACACCTAAAAACACCTCTCGCCGCAAAAATGTTTAAAATTTTTGTTAACTTGAAATAGTAATAACTCTACATTTGGTGACAACATAGTACGATATCTCTCCTTCAAAAAATGACTGGACACCAGTAACCATACCTGTCATCGATATGCTGAAAATCGTTCATTTTCGGCTGTGGTCACTGTCGTCTGGTCAGACACTCGCCCACGCTTGATAACGAAAGCACCGAAAAACCTACCATTGACTGTGATTTGACACGTGACCGGCGGTTTTCACCTATAATCATACTTGTTGATTCAATAGGGTGCTTATAGAGGAACACGGGTCTCACAGAGAACAAAAGATTTGGCTCATCTGTTAGCCTCCAGCGGAAATTCAACTGGGGTCAGATAACATGGAGGCAGATAGGACGGTCCATTTTTGCTTTGAAATATTGAACTAAGTATGAGAAAATTACCAAACTTTCAGACGCAGAAGATATCTTAGCTCCCCAACATATATGTTAGAATCGTAATTGAGTTGTACTTTTTTATGATAAATCTCATTGACTTCAATGTTAATTGTAGACTTTTCCGAGAGGGAACAGCGGGGGACTGACGTCATCACGAGTTCCAGAATGCCCCTGTAGGCTGTGACTCCCCCCCCCCACCCACCCAACACATTCAGGTTCAACAATGACCGTATAATACTTCATCTGATTATAATATAATCCACTCACCTATGATTGCGTGTTTCAAGATTCTTTCAGTGAGAAGAACAGCCATTGTTGTCATTGCTTGATGTACTCTGTCCAGGCACAATTCGTGTTGACTGTTGTCGAAACATGGTAGTTGGGTTCTCTAGATTTAAACAGTGATGAATTCCCCTGTAGATCCCGATAAAAGGCACACCATTTCATCTTCAATGCTTTTACCGATTAACAAAGTTTTGTGATCGAGAGAACCCAAATTATAGGACCGATTTGAACCACTCCACAGCATCGATGGTCGGTACGAGCACATGCTGTTTGTTGTTGTTGTTGTTGTTTATCCTGTTGTGGCGCGTATTACCAATTTCGTAGCCTACATAAGGTGGAGATTTATGGTGACCACTCAGTCACAACTGTTGCAGTTATCTCAATAAGTTTCGATTAAAATTTTGCCAATCACGTCGAAACGACGGTCGATATGTGTGATATGACCTGGTCGATTCTGTTCTGTTGCTGTGATATTATATCACGTGCTATTCCTGATGGTACAAACACCTATGTTCTTAGCTAAATATGCAGCACCTAGATTGTGTAATACACGGGTAAAATAACCAATAAATACCATCCTTTTCACCCTCGACAACATGGTCGCCGCGGAGCAAGACGCCATGACGGCTCGTAGAGCAGGCGCTGTTGATCGCCCCACAATGCAACAGTGAACAAACACCGAAGCCAAAAAAGAAAACTTCATAGTATCGACGAACTCATATTTTTATTGACAGATTATATTATACAAGTTTCGTTGTATCCTTGTTCATCAGTGTTATGAGTATGCAAATGAAGAAAAATAATAACAGCATATAGTATATTCCGAATAGTTTTTTAGATGTTTGTGTGGACCTCTTTAGACTGGAGTATATCATTTGCAAAATATATGAAGCGGCGGTGCTGTTGCTTTATAAAATGAAATGTACAAAAAAAACAAATTTGTGAATCATGTGTAAGTTATAATCCTGAGAGCAGGTATGATAGAGTGTCCAACAGAACAAAAATATTTCAAGAAAAAAGCCTCTGCAATAAGGAGAGAAGCTATGGAAACTTAGGTCGACCAGCTACTGGTCCGCGTAAATCTGCGGTCTGCCTAATACGGCAATTTCCGCATAAGCGATCGACTTTATACGTATGTTAGGTATATATATATATATATATATATATATATATATATATATATATATATTTCAGGGCAATAGCGAAGCCCACGCCTTAAAATTTATAAATATTCATACGATACGATACGATACGATTTATTGCGATCAATGTAGGAGTACAACGATCAAGGGGAGATAACTCCCAACATGAATATACAAGACAAATAACCAATGTGAACAAACACAACAAACAGTAAGACAATCTATCTAAATATAACTGTAGGATCGATTAGACAAGCAGAGTATAATTGAATGGGAACGAGCAGTATCACTAATACTGTGTGCAATTATTTGGCAAGAGATCTGGACATCAGCTTGGACCTTTTATCCAGCATGCGGTGGATGTATTTTCCTACAAGTACTGATACATTTACTGGACAAGAGAGAATATATAAGGTTTTTTCTAGGCAACTCATGAGTGTAAATGATGGATTTTTCGCCGATAGATTACTGAAAAAGATTTCTCGAGTGGTGGACAGTGCTGGGCATGAGCACAGAAAATGCTGTTCGTTTTCTACTGTTTTCAAGGTGCACGACTGACATAGTCTTTCTAAGCGATCTATAGATTTTGTTCTACCCCTCTCTATGGCTAGATTATGGGCACTGATTCTCAATTTTGTGATCGCTTGTCCGTAGTTTTGGTTACGAACTGTTGATTGAAACGCTGGTAAATCCTGGTTAGTTGGGAGTTGTTTGTAAAAATGCAGTTTTTCGAAGGAGTTGATTTTTTGGATTGTGTACGAGTTGTATACATGTAGCATTTTTGTTTTGGCGTGTGTAGATGTACTGGTGCCACTGACTGTAGTATTATCGAGATTGAGATTGTAGTGTTTGGATAGGGCTGGAATATAGCTATACCAAGAGTCGCTTTGGATAGAGAGGGACTTGGAACACATGTAGGCATCCGAAAGAAGGGGGTTGTCAGATATAGATTCTAGTCGCTGCCAATACTTAATAATTGATGTGTTCAGATCGATTGCTAAGGAGTGTCGTCTCAGTTCTTGTTTGCTAGCCACATTTATGCTGTGTTTATTTACTTTCAAGTTTAGCTTGCAAAACTTGGTATGTATTTTTTCGAAGTTTTCCCGGTCATGTTGGTCATCATGTTGGTCATCATGTTTAAGTTTGCAGAGATATTCTGATCCCCATATCTCGCAGTTGTATAGGAGGATTGGCTTGATTAAGGTGTCAAATAATTTGTTGTATGTTATGGGAGATGGATTATTGCCATTGAAAGATTTGTGGAGTTTGAACATTGCCTTTAAAGCTTTGTTGTACAGGGTATCACGTGTATTCCTTGGTGAGGTTGATATCTAGACCATCTAGCTTGAAAGTCCAGGGGTAGTTTCTCGATCCACCCTTACATATTATCATAAATTTGTTTTTCTCTGTGTTGATTGACAGATGCCACTTCTGACAATAGGAGACCAAGTGATCCAGGCTAGCCTGGAGACCTTCTGCAGATTCATATATGATTACCAGGTCATCAGCCCATAAAAGATGACCATGCACTGACCATGCGTTAAATAACCATTCAGCACGCCTATGAAACATTATTTCTATCTATAGTACTACATAAATTGATTATCAACAAAGATTAGAACGCAACATTGAAAACGACTGTCAAAGCTTTCTCTCTCATTTGCGTATTAGTTGACAACGTGCCAAGTTCAATGAACGTGTGTGTGTGGTCTCTTATTGGGGAGCGATTAGGCCACCTGAGGCAGACTGCGAAACATACATTGATATAGATCGATTTGTGTCGCTTCGTTAATTGATTTCACGATGAAAACAACCGTTAAACTTGAGATAGAACTTCCATCTTGTAATTTAATTGTTTATTTGTTCGATTGTATGAAGGCAGACCTACGCCACTCAGACCATTCCTTACCGGACTTGTGAAATAGCATGTCTCAGATGAGCACCTGCGCTTGTCATATGGCGTGTGTAGACTTCACACAAGCGTGCTAAAATGTTTCAGATAGGTTAAGCACGGTTAAATAAGGTTTGAGGTTTTAGCAGCGTGGGCGTTCATGAGACATATCCTGTTGTCCAGGCGGAACAGGGGATATACGCGCGCGTTGGCGAGGCAGGGGATTGTAATCTCGATCGAGGTCTACTGAAGGTTTTGAGATACCCATGCACAAGTGGTCCTTCAGCAGGTTATTGGTGACCTCGAAACCTCCCCTATCCTGTCATGTCAGTTTCAATTTCGAATTCGGATCTCGCGTGACATCACGATCTTCAGCGCGACTTCACAGATGATTCAACGGCACGTTAGTTCAAATGGTCCTTGCTCGGAGTACGGATCGTTAGTACCTGACGCTTGGAATCACGGTAAATGAAGGGCAGAAAGCGATCGGTGTTTAGAGAGTACTAAACAATAAATTTGGTAGATTTTCGTTGCCTAACCGCTCATAGTAAATACTGTGCAGTTTGTCTATTAATCCCGTCTTTCTAAGCACTTCTGTCTGTGAATGTGATTAACACCCTGGATCTATTTCTTTTTCACATCCGGGAACCTCACAGGTGCCCCAGTTACTCGCCTCTTACGACAACCTCTCTGAGGAGCTGTGTCAGACATATGCACTTACTCTGCGCACTTACACCAGCCGAATCGAGCTGGCATAGTGATGTCCCAGCTGCTTGTGGATCAAGTGGTCCCAAGTAGTAGTGTCGGTTGCTTTTAAAGGTGGTTCATGCCTCAAACAACGTTTGCGACGTCATCAGACGGGTTATTTCCTCTGTAACAACTCTTCTAACGTCATATATCGCCTTTATGATAAGAGACGTAACCAGGGGAGGTACTGACGTGGCAAATATTAGAAAACTGTGGGAATAGGGTCACTCAAAGCTTTTTATATAAGAAAGTAGATCGAAGACCCCCACTTTTTATTTTATTGACAAAAAGATCACATGGTGTAGAAGCAGTGTTTAAAATATCAGCATAGTTCACCGGATGATTTTAGATTTGGGAGATGGTTTCATAGTCTGAAAATGTAATTTCCATTGTCACACAGTTAGATAAAATGTATAATTCATATACAATTACTGGATTTATATTCAGCTGTCCGGTGTTTCTAAGACCCGTTGAACTTTCTCTATATAAATAAACAATACCTGTGGATATATATCCGTATGCTTTTACTTTCTTGCCTTGTTGCGCAGAAAACTTATTTTTCATGATTTCGGCAAAAAACGGTTCACATGGTGATATTCGCGGCTACGTACAAAACAATTTAGATCGAAGACCATCAATTTTTTTAACGGTTTACTAGTGGTCAGTACCCCAGCCACTCACAGCAAAAATATTGGTGTTGGTCACCGAACAAAGTGTTGAGGTATGAACCACCTTAATGCAAGGGAGACTACTGGTAATATGGATTCAACAGGTCAGAGAGGACCCCTCCTCTGAAATGGAGGAAAAAACGGTCATGTTCGTCCAATAAATCCAAGAATATATGGAACGAAGAGACATACGCCACAGGCGCCATGGACATACATATCTATTAAGCAGAAACGACCTTTTTTACCTCCATTTTAGAGAGGTATTCTCGCTAACCTGTTCAACATAGGTCCTCATTCCCACTGCATGTAAACTTCGTTCAAACAGCGGAATTGATTTTCAGTCCAATGTAGTGTCAACTGTAAATGTCGTCTACATGTTTACCTACTTGTGTGAAGGGACCTCAGTAGTATATAGCCGTGATTTCAAGGCTCATTGACCTGGCGTAAGAATCTGGCGTCGAGGTCAAGTGCATTATAGTACGGGCGAAAACCGCCAAAAGAGTGCGCTGTCTCAAAAAGGACGCCGTCTCATGTGGAGGTCATGTGGAGGTCACGTGACGGTCAAGTGCATGGGGTATGTATTCCTCCGTGGTGATGCGGTCTGGCGGTGATGCGGTCTGCTTCCGCGGACAGAAAATAGTCCCCAGACTTCAGATACGCTGCATGATCCGATTGGGTCGAGTAAGGTATCAAAGTGAAGCATTCGTGAAGGGGCATCCAGTCATGGGTGGGTGTATGTAAAATTAGGACTTTTTCCCGAAAATATAAAAAGCGGAACACGGACTTTGCCCCTAAAATAGGGGAAAACCCCTATCAACTCTAGCCAAAAGGGCTAATATCTGTCCCCGGGCTTATTGGGACCTGCCTATCAAGTCAATGGGGTGCATGTAAAATTAGGATTTTTTCCTTTGGGTGAATGGGGCCTGGGAACATGATAGGACATGTACTGATCTGTCTGTGGAGTTTTTCCCGCCAGAATTTCGCTGACGTCTGCTTGGGCTGGGGTTTGTCACGTGCCGAACACCTGGCTCCCCGAATTGCAACATTGTTGCACGTTCGCTACAATGTTGCGGCATCGTGAACACCTGGTCTGGTGCCTACGTGTCTGCGTGAGTGAGTTCACGTGCCGAACACCTGGCTCCCCGAATTGCAACAATGTTGCACGTTCGCTACAATGTTGCGGCGAATGTGAACACCTGATCTGGCGTCTGCGTGAGTGAGCTCACGTGCCGAACACCTGGCTCAAGGCGTGTCCAGACTTGTTCTGGGTTGTGCAGTTCTGCCATGTAGAGGACGGGTACTAGGAATGCATATTAAATCTATAGACAAAGTGTATGGAAATAGACGTTTTGGGGTCTAGGTGGGCCACTAGTGGGTCGATGAAGTCGTATGAGGTATCAATGTGAAGTATTTGTGAAGGCGCATCTGATGGGCTGGGTGCGGGGTTGAAATATTGTAATTCTGCACATGTGCGGTAGACAAAGGGTATGGAAATAGACGTTTTGGGGTCTAGGTGGGCCACTAGTGGGTCGATGGAGTTGTATGAGGTATCAATGTGAAGCATTTGTGAAGGCGCATCTGATGGGCTGGGTGTGGGGTTGAAATATCGTCATTCTGCGCATGGGCGGTAGACAAAGGGTATGGAAATAGCCGTTTTGGGGTCTAGGTGGGCCACTAATGGTCCGATACAGGTGAGTGAGGTATCAATATGAAGCATTCGGGAAGGAGCATCCGACTGGATGGATGTGACGTAAAACTGACGTCATTCTGCTCATGCGCAGTATACCAAGTATATGGAAATAGACATTTTGGCGCCGACATGGATCACTATTGATCTGATGGAGTCGTATGAGGTCTTATTTTGAAGCTCTCGTGAGGGAGCATCCACCTGGGCTAGTGTATCGTTCGTTGTCAGCATTCTGCGCATGCGCAGACAGGGAATAGTGGGAAAAGGGTACGGAAATAGACGTTTTGGGGTCTGGGTGGGCCACTAGTGGGCCGATTGGATCGAGTGAGGTATCAATGTGAAGCATTCGTGAGGGAGCCTCCACCTGGACTAGTGTGTCGTTCGTTGTCAACATTCTGCGCATGCGCGGACAGGGAATTGTGAGAAAAGGGCATGAACATAGAACGTTTTGGCGTCTAGGTGAGCCCCTAATGAGCCGATGGTGTCGTATGAGGTATCAATGTGAAGTATATGTGAGGGAGCAACCGCCTGTAGTAGTGTGTGGTCCGTTTTCGACATTCTGCGCATGCGCGGACAGGGAATTGTGGGAACAGGCTGTGGAAATAGACGTTTTGGGGTCTAGTTGGGCCACTAATGGTCCGATGGAGTCGAGTGAGGTATCAATGTGAAGCATATGTGAGGGGGCATCCGACTGGGTGGATACGGGGTAGGAATATCGTCATTCTGCGCATGCGCAATAGACAAAGGGTATGGAAATAGACGTTTTGGGATCTAGGTGAGCCACTAATGAGCCGATGGAGTCGTATGAGGTATCAATGTGAAGCATATGCGAGGGGGGGCATCCGATTGGACTAGTGTTTCGTCCGTGTTTTTTTTGCGCATGCGCAGTCTGGCCGTAGTATAGAAAGCAGGCATTTTGGGGGGTATGTGGGGGTGTGCTTGGGGTAGAGATGGACCGCTATGGGTCCGAATGGGTCGTGCAAGGTGTCAAAGTGAAGCTTGTGTGGGGTAGAGTCAGAATGGCGTGTTTTTAAGTGCAAGTCGCGGTTGTAGTAAGTAAAGTGGTCATTTTGGGGCAGTACAGGAAGGTATTTGGGGTAGAGATGGAACATCCTTGGTCCGAATGCGCCCTGTGAGGTGTCATTTTGTAGCTCTCGGGGTGTAGACCCCGATTTGGGGCTGTCCACAGCATCTGTGACGTCATCGGTGACGTCATCCGTACGAGTAGTAGCGAAAGTGGGCATTTTGGGGCAGCGAAGGAAGGTATTTGTTGTAGAGATGGACCATCCATATCTTTCATGCATTATACCATATCTTTGCTGTGACGTCATCGGTGACGTCATCAGTACAAGTAGTAGCGAAAGTACATGGTGTAGACCACAACTTGAGTGATTTCCTTGTCATCTGTGACGTCATTGGTGACGTCATCAGTACGAGTGGTAGCGAAATTTTGATTAGTCGTCCAATACATATGGAATGATGAGGGACTCGAGTTAATCTCTATATGTACAGACACCACCACACACCAACAATACCACCACACACACACGCACACACACACACTACCACACACCACCACCAACACCACCACCGCTCGTTAACGCCCGGTGGTGGTGGTGGTAGCTCCCGTGGGTCGGAGCTCCGGAACTCGGAGCTCCGCTGTATTATACAATCGGATAGCGGTTGTCTTGAATAACAACAAGTTCAGCAATGTTCATACAGTTTATTATCCCCAATGTTACATCATACCCAGGCTGGGGGAGCCGCCCTGGGTAGGTTTAGTATGTTCGCAACAAAACAAATTGAAATATAAAACACCATGCTTTATTATTTAATGCACCGTCACATTAGGTATAAGTGTTTACTGAGCTCTATTCAATGATCAGCATGTAGACATATAGAGTATGTACGTATGTATGTTATGGTATTCATCAGTGCATGGGTGAAGCATTCAGCCGATGGGGTCGTCGGTCAGCTTGGTAACGAAAAACGTGACATTGGTCATCCTCTCCACTGCCCACTTGGTTTTGGGACGTTGTTGTTGGACCCATTCCAAGGCATCCACAGTTTCTCCAGCATCGTCTCTAGCGACATCCTATCCGTGATGGTAAACGATTGGTCAAATACCCGGAAGTTACTGCTCGGGTAAAAGTATCGGACTTGGTCTGTCACCTTATGCTGCAGCACATAACCAAACGCCAGATTTAATTTGAAGGACGTAGTTTGATCGTTGAAGATGGCTTCCACGTAGCTGCGTAAACGGGCGAGGTCGGTCAGTCGGAAATTGTAGATATCTTGAATAGGGCGATGACGGTGGAAACAGTGCCGTATCATGGGCCAATGGCGCCGATAGATGTCACTCACTGAATGGTCTTGGTGTAACAGATCGCTAGGAACATTTATGGGTTCATCCGCGAAGTGTACTTTGCTCTCCACGTCGTACAAAATCTGACCCAAGGTATTGTCGTCGAAATTTGACTGTTGAATTAGATCGACATCATCATCATCGGCCCTCGTGTGGTGGGTGGGAGTTCTCGCTGTCTCGATACTGGTGCCTACGGGATTCTCTACCAGCAAACTTGGCTGCGGATCAGGGTGTTGTGTACGTTGGTGTCGCAGCAACTGACTGGTCAGTTTGAAAAGCCGATCACATTTTTCGCATGGACGCTTGGGTGGCCCATGAATTGAACGTTTATGGCGCTGTAAATGATCCGGGCGCTGAAACGACAGTGAACATATCGTACAGCTATACTGGGCGGTTCCGTCGTGCTTAATAGTCTCATGGCGGCGCAAGTCGTGCAGACGAGTGAATGATTTGGAGCACGTAGTACAAGTGAACATCTTGACAGAGTATCTGGTTGACAGAGTATCTGATGAAACGGCCAGGCCGCTTCCCTTTTATAGCACGCTAGCTGGTGATCTATTATTAGCACAGTCAGTTCAACTACTCCCAAGTCGAGGCCCAAGGTGTACTGGTGTACAACTGAACCGCGTTGCGCGCGCGCGTGTGTATGTATGTATGTATGGGTAGTGGATTTTACATCCGGGACCTTCCCAACATCCGGGTTTTCCAGTGGGTTTTTCCCCTCGTCCCCCCATCTTCCATACGGGTACTGTGGTTTTACATCCGGGTCCGCATCTTACCTCCGGGGTTTTCCATGTTTACTGTCACGTGTTCGGAACCGGAAGTTTTTACAAGACAGGTGGCGCCCCGAGCTCCGGAGCTCTTGAAGCTCGGATCTCTTGGAGCGGTGTGCAAACACTGGTCAAAAAGGGCTATACAACCAAACACTGGTCAAACAGGGCTATACGGTCAAACACTGGTCAAACAGGGCTATACTACTAAACACTGGTCAAACAGGGCTATACCACCAAACACTGGTCAAACAGGGCTCTACCACCAAACACTGGTCAAACAGGGCTATACCACCAAACACTGGTCAAACACGGCTATACCACCAAACACTGGTCAAACAGGTCTACACCAGCAAACACTGGTCAAACAGGAAAGAGTGAGGAGAAATATTAGACCTACCTCACTAACTGTATTGTAGATGTATTGATAAGAAGTTTGAGTATCTCTGATGAACCATATTGAACGGAAGTGACCTTTGACCCATGCGCACCATTATTATCCGGTATTCTGCAAGAGCATTTGGACACCTGTTGACCTCAATAATTTGCATATGACCTCTGTAAGGTCACTTCCGCTTCCGTTCACGTGACCGGAACTGACCTTTGACACTGCGCGCAATTTTTATCCGGTATTGTTAGCGCACGCAGGGTCAAAGGTCAGTTCCGATCACGTGAACGGAAGCGGAAGTGACCTCACAGAGGTCATATGCAAATTATTGAGGTCAACAGGTGTCCAAATGCTCTTGCAGAATACCGGATAATAATGGTGCGCATGGGTCAAAGGTCACTTCCGTTCAATATGGTTCATCAGAGATACTCAAACTTCTTATCAATACATCTACAATACAGTTAGTGAGGTAGGTCTAATATTTCTCCTCACTCTTCCTGTTTGACCAGTGTTTGCTGGTGTAGCCCTGTTTGACCAGTGTTTGGTGGTATAGCCCTGTTTGACCAGTGTTTGGTGGTATAGCCCTGTTTAACCAGTGTTTGGTGGTAGAGCCCTGTTTGACCAGTGTTTGGTGGTATAGCCCTGTTTGACCAGTGTTTGGTAGTATAGCCCTGTTTGACCAGTGTTTGACCGTATAGCCCTGTTTGACCAGTGTTTGGTTGTATAGCCCTCTTTGACCAGTGTTTGCACACCGCTCCAAGAGATCCGAGCTTCAATAGCTTGGGAGTAGTTGAACTGAGTGTGCTAAAAATAGATCACCAGCTAGCGTGCTATAAAAGGGAAGCGGCCTGGCCGTTTCATCAGATACTCTGTCAACCACCAAGATGTTCACTTGTACTACGTGCTCCAAATCATTCACTCGTCTGCACGACTTGCGCCGCCATGAGGCTATTAAGCACGACGGAACCGCCCGGTATAGCTGTACGATATGTACACTGTCGTTACAGCGCCCAGACAATTTACAGCGCCATAAACGTTCAATTCATGGGCCACCCAAGCGTCCATGCGAAAAATGTGGTCGGCTTTTCAAACTGACAAGTCAGTTGCTGCGACACCAACGCACACGACACCCTGTTCCGCAGCCACGTTTGCTGGTAGAGAAGCCCGTAGGCACCAGTATCGAGACAGAGGGAACTCCCACCCATCGCATGAGGGCCGATGATGATGATGATTCGCCCTAATTCAACAGTCAAATTCCGACAACAAGACCTTGAGCCAGATTTTGTACGACGTAGAGGGCAAAGTACACTTCGCGGACGAACCCATAAATGTTCCTAGCGATCTATTACACGACGATCGTCCAGTGAGTGACATCTATCGGCGCCATTGGCCCAAGATCCGGCACTGCTTCCACCGTCATCGCCCTATTCAAGATATCTACAATTTCCGACTGACCGACCTCGCCCATCTACGCAGCTACGTGGAAGCCATCTTCAACGATCAAAGTACGACCTTCAAGTTGAATCTGGCGTTTGGTTATGTGCTACAGCATAAGGAGGCAGACCAAGTCCGATACTTTTACCCGAGCAGTAGCATCCGGGTATTTGACCAACCCTTTACCATCACGGATAAGACGTCGCTAGAGACGATGCTGGAGACACCGTGGATCCCTTGGAATGGGCCCAACAACAACGCCCAACACCCAGTGGGTCGTAGAGAGGATGACCAATGTCACGTTTTCGTTACCAAGCTGACCGACTACACCATAGGCTGAATGCTTCACCCATGCACTGATGAATACCATAACATGCCATACATACTCTATATGTCTATACGCTGATCGTTGACGGCGGCAACGCTAGGTGGTGGTGGTGGTAGTGGTGGTGCTGGTGCTGTGAGGATAATAAAACGTGTATTACGCAATGTGCCTGTTGGTGTTGATGTCTTTTGGTTGTGTTTATGTTGAATGGGTCTGAGCATATTGATGCGATGAGGCCACCAAGCACGGCGGAACCACCCGGTATAGCTGCACGAGGTGTGGGAAACTATTTATTCGCCTGGACAGTCTACGGTGTCATGAACGGACAGTGCATGGGGCACCCAAGCATCTATGCGAGGAATGTGGTCGACTTTTCAAACTGCCCAGTCTGTTGCTGCGACACCAACGTACACAACACCCTGATCCGCAGCCAAGTTTGCAGGTAGAGAAGCCCGTAGGCAACAGTATCGAGACAGCGGGAACTCCCACCCACCGCACGAGGGCCGATGATGATGATGTCGCCCTAATTCAACAGTCAAATTTCGACGACAAGACCTTGGGTCAGATTTTGTACGACGTGGAGAGCAAAGCACACTTCGCGGATGAACCCATAAATGTGCCTAGCGATCTGTTACACGAAGACCATCCAGTGAGTGACATCTATCGGCGCCATTGGCCCATGATACGGCACTGTTTCGACCGTCATCGCCCTATTCAAGATATCTACACTTTCCGACTGACCGACCTCGCCCATCTACGCAGCTACGTGGAAGCCATCTTCAACGATCAAACTACGTCCTTCAAATTAAATCTGGCGTTTAGTTATGTGCTGCAGCATAAGGTGACAGACCAAGTCCGATACTTTTACCCGAGCAGTAACTTCCGGGTATTTGACCAATCGTTTACCATCACGGATAGGGTGTCGCTAGAGACGATGCTGGAGAAACTGGACACCGTGGATGCCTTGGAATGGGTCCAACAACAACGTCCCAACACCAAGTGGGCAGTGGAGAGGATGACCAATGTCACGTTTTTCGTTACCAAGCTGACCGACCAACCCATCGGCTGAATGCTTCATCCATGCACTGATGAATATCATAACATGCATACGTACATACTCTATATGTCTACATGCTGATCGTTGAATAGAGCTCAGTAAACACTTATACCTAATGTGACGGTGCATTAAATAATAAAGCATGGTGTTTTATATTTCAATTTGTTTTGTTGCGAACCCAGGGCGGCTCCCCCAGCCTGGGTATGATGTAACATTGGGGATAATAAACTGTATGAACATTGCTGAACTTGTTGTTATTCAAGACAACCGCTATCCGATTGTATAATCCAGCGGAGCTCCGACCCACGGGAGCTACCGCCACCACCACCGGGCGTTAACGAGCGGTGGTGGTGTTGGTGGTGGTGTGTGGTAGTGTGTGTGTGTGCGTGTGTGTGTGTGGTGGTATTGTTGGTGTGTGGTGGTGTCTGTACATTTCGAGATTAACTCGAGTCCCTCATCATTCCATATGTATTGGACGACTAATTAAAATTTCGCTACCACTCGTACTGATGACGTCATTGGTGACAGATGACAAGGAAATCACTCAAGTTGTGGTCTACACCATGTACTTTCGCTACTACTTGTACTGATGACGTCACCGATGACGTCACAGCAAAGATATGGTATAATGCATGACAGATATGGATGGTCCATCTCTACAACAAATACCTTCCTTCGCTGCCCCAAAATGCCCACTTTCGCTACTACTCGTACGGATGACGTCACCGATGACGTCACAGATGCTGTGGACAGCCCCCAAATCGGGGTCTACACCCCGAGAGCTACAAAATGACACCCCAAACGACGCATTCGGACCAAGGATGTTCCATCTCTACCTCAAATATCTTCCTGTACTGCCCCAAAATGACCACTTTACTTACTACAACCAACTGCGCATGCGCAGATTAACGCGACTTGCACTTAAAAACACGCCATTCTGACTTTACCCCACACAAGCTTCACTTTGACACCTTGCACGACCCATTCGGATCCATAGCGGTCCATCTCTACCCCAAGCACACCCCCACATACCCCCCAAAATGCCTGCTTTCTATACTACGGCCCGACTGCGCATGCGCAAAAAGACACGGACGAAACACTAGTCCAATCGGATGCCCCCCCTCGCATATGCCTCACATTGATACCTCATACGACTCCATCGGTTCATTAGTGGCTCACCTAGATCCCAAAACGTCTATTTCCATACCCTTTGTCTATTGCGCATGCGCAGAATGACGATATTCCTACCCCGTATCCACCCAGTCGGATGCCCCCTCACATATGCTTCACATTGATACCTCACTCGACTCCATCGGACCATTAGTGGCCCAACTAGACCCCAAAACGTCTATTTCCACAGCCTGTTCCCACAATTCCCTGTCCGCGCATGCACAGAATGTCGAATACGGACGACACACTACTACAGGCGGTTGCTCCCTCACATATACTTCACATTGATACCTCATACGACACCATCGGCCCATTAGGGGCTCACCTAGACCCCAAAACGTCTATGTTCATACCCTTTTCCCACAATTCCCTGTCCGCGCATGCGCAGAATGTTGACAACGAACGATACACTAGTCCGGGTGGATGCTCCCTCACGAGAGCTTCAAAATAAGACCTCATACGACTCCATCGGAGCAATAGTGATCCATGTCGGCGCCAAAATGTCTATTTCCATATACTTGGTATACTGCGCATGCGCAGAATGACGTCAGTTTTACGTCACATCCACCCAGTCGGATGCTCCTTCACGAATGCTTCACATTGATACCTCACTCAACTCCATCGGACCATTAGTGGCCCACCTAGACCCCAAAACGGCTATTTCCATACCCTTTGTCTACCGCCCATGCGCAGAATGACGATATTTCAACCCCACACCCAGCCCGTCGGATGCGCCTTCACGAATGCTTCACATTGAGACCTTACTCAACTCCATCGGACCATTAGTGGCCCACCTAGACCCCAAAACGTCTATTTCCATACCCTTTGTCTACCGCGCATGCGCAGAATGACAGTATTTCAACCCCGCACCCAGCCCATCAGATGCGCCTTCACAAATGCTTCACATTGATACCTCATGCGACTCCACCGACCCATTAGTGGCCCACCTAGACCCCAAAACGTCTATTTCCATACACTTTGTCTATAGTTTTAATATGCATTCCTAGTACCCGTCCTCTGCATGGCAGAACTGCACAACCCAGAACAAGTCTGGACACGCCTTGATCTAGGGGAGCCAGGTGTTCGGCACGTGAGCTCACTCACGCAGACGCCAGATCAGGTGTTCACGTTCGCTGCAACATTGTAGCGCATGTGCAACATTGTTGCAATTCGGGGAGCCAGGTGTTCGGCACGTGAACTCACTCACGCAGACACCAGACCAGGTGTTCACGATGCCGCAACATTGTAGCGAACGTGCAACAATGTTGCAATTCGGGGAGCCAGGTGTTCGGCACGTGACAACCCCCAGCCCAAGCAGACGTCAGCGGAATTCTGGCGGAAAAAACTTCACAGACAGATCAGTACATGTCCTATCATGTTCCCAGGCCCCATTCACCCAAAGGAAAAAATCCTAATTTTACATGCACCCCATTGACTTGATAGGCAGGTCCCAATAAGCCCGAGGACAGATATTAGCCCTCTTGGCTAGAGTTGATAGGGGGTTTTCCCTATTTTAGGGGCAAAGTCCGTGTTCCGCTTTTTATATTTTCGGAAAAAAATCCTAATTTTACATACACCCACCCATGACTGGATGTCCCTTCACGAATGCTTCACTTTGATACCTCACTCGACCCAATCGGACCATGCAGCGTATTTGAAGTCTGGGGACTATTTCTGTCCGCTGAAGCAGACCGCATCACCGCCAGACCGCATCACCACGGAGGAATACATACCCCATGCACTTGACCATCACGTGACCTCCACCTTTTTGAGACGGCGCACTCTTTTGCCGGTTTTCGCCCGTACTGTAATGCACTTGACCTCGACGCCAGATTCTTACGCCAGGTCAATGAGCCTTGAAATCACGGCTATATACTACTGCCCTCAGTGGCCGAGTGGTCTAAGGCGTTTCGCTGGTGACCACTAGCCTCACACCGCTGAACCGGCACGGGTTCGAGCCCAGCTGGTCCATGTGTGAAAGTTTGTCAGTTACTTACCGAAGGGCGGTGGTTCTCTCCGGGTACGCCGGCTTCCTCCACCAACCAAACTGACTGTCACCATATGAGTGAAACAAACTTGAGTGTGACATTAGGCCAAATTCCCTCCCTCCCTCCCTACTTGCATGACGTTTTTGTTGCTCTCATATCAGAGAAATCCGATTTGGGAATATGGGGCATGGAGGTCGAAGTACTTTCCCTTTTGTATATTAACGGTAGCGACAGACCTCTCACCTTGTCGTCACCTCATGAGTGGCATATTCCCCAGACTTTAGCCGTCAACTAAACATGCGAACCAGTAAAGCGGAACACCGGACCAGATTTTCCTGCATGCTATAGAATATGTGCTGAATATTAAACTGATTTAAACTTCTACATATCCCGTCAATCCGTCGAGGACAAACAGGTAAGCTATTCTGTGAATTGGATCAATTGTGGAATGCACAATTTTAGGCAACTGATCTTTTAACGTGCTTAGTTAAGTTTTATTTTTCCTTCGTATTGATGGAATCTGAATACCTCCTTCGCCAAATATCATAAATATAGGTCATAACTCGTCGACACATTTTTAACGCTGACTTTCTTGTTGTGCAGTCCGTCTTTGTTCATTTTCACTTATGTTGATGTATGCTGCATATTACAGTTACAGCCGCTATTCATGAACATAACACTTACAGTCTCTGTTCATGCAGCATTCTGATTAACACTTTAAAAATCACTTTGAAAGTGAACAAGAAGTGACAGCGAGTATAATCGGTAATACGTTAGTGTTGAGAGAGTATCGTGTATATGCAGGTGTACGAGATACTGTTCGATTACGACGGTGGCTCGCAGTGGACATGCATTTTATTTTACAGAAATATTTCTTTTTTGTTGAAATAAATTCTGTCTCGGTTAAAATGTTTTAATCGAGTTCAAATAATTTTTACCTCAGTTGAAACGTTTTAACTCGAGTTGAAATAATTTCTACCTTGGTTGAAATGTGTTCTGAATCGAGTTGAAATAATTTCTACCCGAGTTGAAACGTTTTAACCAGAGTTGAAATAAATTCTACCTCAGTTGAAATGTTTCAACTCGAGTTGAAATAATTTAATAATGAAGTTGAAACGTTTTCACTCGAGTTGAAATAATTTCTACCTCTGTTGAAAAAAAACACAGTTAAAACGTTCCAACTGAGCTAGAAGTTACTTCAGCTCGAGTTGAAACATTTTAACTGATGTGGAAGTCACTTCAACTCGAGGTGAAACATTTCCATCGAAGCAGAAATCAAAAAAAAAAAATAATAATAATTATGTAAAATAAAATGCATGTCCCCTACGAACCACCGTACATTATTCGTTCTCTTCTACACGCTCCTATACTTTATTCCTGTGAACAATACTGTTCGTACTCCATCTGAGAATTCTGCCCTCCCTTTGTCGGCTATCTTTTCAGTGAATCATTCAAAGTCCGCTTACACCACGCGCTTATAATTTTATAATGTACGTAACTTTCTTTTGCAAATGTGCAAATTGAAGGCTAACGTTTTTTACGCAGTAACACGGGAAGTTTCTGATATACAGAGCCACACAGAATACATATGTAACAGAGTACCACTTACTTTATTGTGTCACATTTTGGGCGTAGTATTGTACTGCACCGGTATTTGACCCACACGAGCGCAAAGAGTTCGACCCAAAACACAACTTGAGGGATATTACGAGTCGTCACTCCATACTGACGGTTCACAGGAAGACCGTGTAGTCCAGGTTAGCGCTTTCCCAGTTATTTTCCCCCACAACGAATTTCCCCCACAACGAATTGAAGGGGGGCGAGGGGGGGTTATTCTGGAATTGGGCCTGTCTGTCTATCTGTCTGTCAGTCCGTCTGTAGAAACAATTTTGACCAGACTACTCCCCCTAAACTACTGACACAATTTGTATGAAACTTTGTACACGTCTTACCTGCCGCATTTTCCGGACTGCTATTAACAGAGTATGGCCCTTGATCTACTTACCCTAAATTCTCAAGAAAGCAGTGTTCCTGAAGATACAATTTTGTCCAGTATTGACTCCATTTTTATGAAAATTTGCATGTTACGGACCAGACAAAAATAAGGACTGTTCTTCAACGAGTTAAGTCCATTAATATTGCGCTGATGCGGAATGCGTAGATTACATACTTCGTTGTTTCGGTTTGTTCCGACGAAGTAGGCTACAGATCGCAAATTGTCCGGTAATGAGTCAGTCAGTCCATCCGAATCCTTTCGTCGGCAAAATAAGGAGAACCGTTGACATTAGAACCTTGATTTTTGGCATGAACGTGCATTAGGGCATTGTTACCAGCAAGTTCTGAGCTGATCGAATTCTGATGAACATTTGATTTATAATTAATTTTTTATTATTTATTGACGACTCGAGTGCACTGTCATGCCCATCGGGAACCCTTGGCTGTATTCTTCACTGTGACTTTTAAGCGCCTGGGACTAACTTCGGCCGCCCATCACTAAAGCAAAAAAAAAATGATGCGCCCAGCTCTCGAAAATATCAGTAACTTTAATGGTACTTGCCAAAATATGTCGGCATTATACGTTTCCAGGTAGCTCCGCCATGTTTTCCCTAATAGTCCACGCCACGCTTCCCGAACATCTGCCGTAAATTGTTGGAAATATTCGGGAGCCCTCGTGATCATGCTGGTCGCTGTTAGCTGGTGGTATTGCGGAAGGCTACCGAAATCCCAGAATCTCGCGTCAGTCGAGCTGTATATGCCACGATGCATGAAGGAAGCAAATCATTTGATCGGAGAATGGAGGTTGTTATTTCGTCTGCTGCGAAGTTTTACCGAGCCACGAATATCACTTGACATGTATTTTATAAATCAATGTCATGAAGCGCCAAGCAACTTTGAAAAACTTCTTCTCACAGAAGCGTCAGAGGTCCAATGAAGGTAAATCTTTTGTTGGCTTTCGGTGGTCGTTGTTGTTGTTCTAAAACGTCAGCTTCCAAAAAATATTTTAATTATATCTATATTAAAAGCACACATGCATGTGTGCGCTCGCTCGTACGTCGTAATCAGTCTATTAGATCTACATGTACTATGAGATATCTATAATATGGCTAGTTTAACAGTACACTTGAATCCAGTATTAAACTGGAGATTCCTGGGTAATCTATTTTTAGCCTAACTTACATTGTAATGTTGACACACATTCCGATGGTATCCGTTTTCACTCATTTGCTGGTCTTGGAATTCCGTTGAGATTGGAGGCATATTATACTGCACGATTTATATATCCAGCCTATACAACATTGCATCATTTCTTCAGTTCAGTCATTAGTTAAAAAATGTTCTACCTCAAAAAGAAATAAAAAATGACTGGATTTTATGAGAGAAATTACTAAATTTAAACACAACAATCACCCTATTATCTGTTATTACTGAAGAAATCGATAATAAAATCATCGTTGTGTTTTAAATTCAGTAACCTATAACCAGTTGTTTATTTTGTTCGTGTGTACTTTATTGTTCATTGATTATTATTATGTACTCTCTTCAGATGAGGTACCTTGAAGTTGAATGCCAAATAAATATATCCATGGAGAATGGCTCTCTAGTGATGCCTGATTTGATTCTTGCATTCTAACACATGGTAGTGTCACTAACGTCACAGGACCTACGAAGTAAGGGTTGATATGATTTAAGTGTGTACTCGAGAGATGACTTGGGGACCCTATATGCTAGCGTGAGAGAAATTATATAGCAGTCTCTAATTCCTACGAAGTAGGCTACAGATCGCAAATTGTCCGGTAATGAGTGAGTGAGTGAGTGAGTCAGTCCATCCGAATCCTTTCGTCGGCAAAATAAGGAGAACCGTTGACATTAGAACCGTGATTTTTGGCATGAACGTGCATTAGGGCATTGTTACCAGCAAGTTCTGATCTGAAATAATTCTGATTAAAATTAGATTTATAATTAACACTTCAGTATATTGTTATAGATACATACCATCCATGTGGCCTTTAACAGTATCATGTTCCTTTATGACCATGACCTCCTTATCAGTGGATTTAAAAGTCATTAAGGCTTGTCACTTGTCACTAATAGTGCCAGCTTTTCCCTGGCAAGGAGATAACACCAACCAGCTGTGTGTGTTGGATGACTGGCTCAGTGAGAGGTCCTAAACTTTGCAGAGTAAAAATCCTGTATACTCCTTGGAACAAACACAGAGAGAGGCTCTATCCGAGCCTTGTGGTTTTTAACAGTGATTTATATCCAAGCCCACTGAGATAAGGCTGGTTTCTACTCGTGCTGCTTGTCACATCAAATTACAGTGGTCGGTGTCCTGTATAGCAGATACTATAGTATATTATTGCATGCCTGTCAACTACCCTGGAACATTTCCTAGCTTAGACATTAAACAGCCCGCTAAACATGCCATCAAATGTGATAAGGCTGGGAGTACAAGAATGTGCCGTGTATTTTCTGTGGACTGTGTAGGCTGTACAGTCTGAATGAAGACAGCCTAGCAGAATTAGTTAAAGCTAGGTGGTTTAACGTTTATCAATGAAGAAAATCACCGATCAACCGCCATAGAATATAATGTGAAACAAGAAAACCGGAATAGTACATTCATCAGATTGCCGATGCCCAAAATGTGTTGTCTCATATATCTAGATAACAACGTGATGTAGAGACGCTATTTATTCGTCTTTGTACCGGTTATGCTCAGGAGAATGACATAGAATCATTATTATCTTGTGCATAGAAGGTGTTGGTCTTGAGTTGAATTACCGTAAACTACATAAATGCTACCTTTCTACTATAGTACTATATATAAAAATTTGTTGTATTGTTGCGAAAATAATGTGATTCAAAAAGTTGTTTTGATCCTGTACAAGGGCACTGAAAACCATTAAAGAGATGTAAATGTATTTTCACACGTAAAGCTTGAAATCTACTGAACCTATATTATTCAATCTGTTTCCTTTAATTAAAAAATTGTAAAATTAAATCGGCGATCGTTCTGAGCTGACCTACTTTTGATGAAAATTTCTGGTGATTTTTGATGAAAATCACTGGCGATTCTGATTTGGGCGGTGCCCATCTTAATATAAGCAGGATTTCAACTGGGGGTGGGGATTTCCAAGAGTTCAGTTCGCGTTCGAGTCCTAATGCCTACTGTACTTCGTAGGTCCTGTGACGTTAGTCACACTGTCATGTTGACAGTGGGTACTATTAACTTTCGCTTACAGTCGCTGTAAATTCACCATGTCCAGATGATATCCATTTAGCGGTGGCTCGGAGGGCATGGTGGCCCCCCTTTAAACACCTAAAATGGGTCAGGAGGATAGATAAGTGTATTAGGAAGATATCTAGACCACTCTAAAAGAAAGACAGATTTCTGGATGGATAGGACCAACAAATACAGTCGGTGTAAATTGACCAAAACGAGATAATATCCATAATTTTTTATTAGCGCTGGTTAATTTCAGCGCCGACCCCACCCGACTCCGCTGGAAGATCCCCCTTGTACAGTCACTATGCTATAATTTTGATGAATGCGTCCTATGCTGAACTGATAGTAAGAATGGCTTCTGCAGATACCATGTCAGCTGTAACACATGGTTAGAGCATAATATTAAATGGAAAATTTGTTAAAAACTTGAAGCACAACAGCGGCAAAAACAAAGCCTCCTTGAACAACCTATCTTTATACAGGAAATTCTTAACTCAGAAAATACCATTCTCTCTCAAAAGAAAACAATTTACGCGAGGAAGGCCTTTTTTATTAAGCTAATTTTGTTAGGTAGGGGCCTACTTAGATTCAATAATTGTCACGAAATTTCTTTGATTATATCTTATTGCAACCATGTTTGTTCCTCTGACATGCTTGAGATATGTACATGTATAACACACTTTCATTTGAGAGTCCAGACATTCCACCATTCATGTGAACAAATTGTACTCAACATTTGATTGATTGATTGATTGATTGTTTATTCACCATATACAAATAATATATATATATGTACAAGTAGGGTATAGATACATAGAAATATGGCGGGAATAAAACCCCAGAGGGATTGTTAAATCCCAGATAATTAATAATAATAATAATAGATTAGCATAAATATATAAATGTACAATACATGGTGAATATACCATGGAGCCTTGTTTAGAGAATTATAGTTCCATAAGATATATATAGTGGGGCTCAGCATATATGCATATAGATAAACAAAACATTTTGTATAAAATAGGTTTGTCTCGTGTCCCTTGTGATGGCCTGAGATGAGTTAACTCCAAGATTTACAATTTGAATATAATTAGAAAGTACATCCTTCAGTACACTGATTCACATACATGTTAATTGATGAGGGGTGATTTCAGTCGAGACTTAAATAGTGATTGTGACAGACATGATTTTAGGTAGTTAGGTAAAGCGTTCCAGATTCGTGGTGCTTTCGACTTTGTGCAATAAAATGATAGATTTGAGTGCACTCTCGCCCTATATAGATTGAGATTGGCTTGTCGAGTGGGATAACAATGGACTTCAGAGAGTTTTGTAAAATAATTTGAATAGTTGGTAGGGATAGAAAGGGGATTATTAAATTCACACTACCCATTTATACAGTATCAGTACTATGTTACTATCTGTAGCAGTTGAAACCCTGTAAAACTTAAACAATTAAAACCAGTAAAGAAATTTGTCTGTTGAATAACAGAAAATATGGTATGGAGATTTGAATGAGTAAACTATTAAACAACTTACATGATACCAACAAAATGTCCCAACACAAGCTGATAAATTTCTTGGGTGGCTTGCAGGATGGCTTTGTTTCACCCTCAGTAAACTTTATCATTGTTGCTCACAGGCTAATCTGAAGGATGATACCACATCTTTCTTTGTTCTGCTGGGTTATTGCACCAGGCTGACATAATTGGTTGATGTAGGATATTTCACCATCAGTGGCAATTTGACCTAAATTTGAGCCTGATTTGGTCTGTGATGAAATGTTTGGATGTGAAATAGGATACACGTTAAAGGCCACAGTTTACATATAACAATATACTTACTTGTGTGTATTAAGAATGGCAAGTTGGTAATAGCAGTGTAGATAAATGCACTAACAAATGATGGAAAATTAGCATTTCCTATTTCATTATCCCATCACGTTTTGTACTGTGTTATATACAATGTATACAGTGAAACATACAGCCAAGGGTTCCCAATGGGCATGACAGTGCGCTCGCTGAGCTATCAATAAATAATAATAAAAATAATTATAAATCAAATTTTCATCAGCATTCGGTCTGCTCATAACTTGCTGGTAACAATGCCCTAATGCACGTTCATGCCAAAAATAAAGGTTCTAATGTCAATGGTTCTCCTTATTTTGCCGACGAAAGGATTCGGATGGACTGACTGACTCTCTGACTCATTACCGGACAATTTGCGATCTGTAGCCTACTTCGTAGGAAAATCTCTGATCTTGACCTTTCTCACTTCAAATTTGTGTTTCTTATCCTGTTTCCTGTCTTATTTAGGACTACAAACATTTACTTCTCAACTGCTCTGACATCATTCCCCACGCTAATTTAAAAAAAATCGCCTAATGCCGAGAGGGGGGGGGGGGGTCCCCGCTCTCTCGGACTCTCCCCCCAACACTTCGTGCTGTACTGCTGGGCTGATCAGTGTCCAGGGTAATAGAAACTGAGGGCGATAATAGTTGCTACGCTAATGACTCACCAGCGGTGACATCTGGAAAAGTTAATAGTTCCCACTGTCAATTAGAGACGCTATATAAATTCTCTCATGGTAGCACACAGGGCCCCCAAGTCATCTCTCGAGTACACACTTAAATTATCTCAAACCCTATTTCGTAGGTCCAGTGACGTTAGTCACACTGCCATGTATTGTAAGGTGAGAGGGAAATGGGCAATTACGTGTACAAACAATAACAGGTTCATATCATTGAGTTCACAAGCAATAAATTCATTTCCTTAAGCCTGCCGTTGGAGAGAAATATCTGGACATGTCAACTTAGTGGGTGACAATAAGGTTTACTTACACACTCGACCTACATGCTTGGAATGCTTTATAGTTCTCCATTTTACTGTGCATGTGTTGACGTAGATATAAATTTATAATTGTCTCAGTGGACTGCCGTATTCTCGTCCGAAGGTAAGTTTTTCCTCATAATGCCTTCCACAGCAATGACATCAAATTTACATAAATTCCAACATATTCCTACGAAGTAGGCTAGAGATCGCAAATTGTCCGGTAATGAGTGAGTCAGTCAGTCAGTCAGTCCGAATCCTTTCGTCGGCAAAATAAGGAGAACCGTTGACATTAGAACCTTGATTTTTGGCATGAATGTGCATTAGGGCATTGTTACCAGCAAGTTCTGAGCTGACCGAATTCTGATGAAAATGTGATTTATAATTTTTTTAATATTATTTATTGATGGCTCAGCGAGTGCACTGTCATGCCCATCGGGAACCCTTGGCTGTATGTTTCACTGTATATATAACACAGTACAAAACCTGGTGGGATATGCCATCCGTAATTGTTTTGAGAGCTAGAGGTCACAGCAGTGTAGCTGGGTCACCCCCAATAGGCCTATAAACAGATCAGAACTAACAGTCTGATAGGCTTGGGATTCGAGAATGCAGTTAATACTGCCATGGTGTAATAATTATATTGTTCTTAGAGGTCAGAGCCGGGGAGACAAAAATAAACAGATCTGTCTGGGAGTTAAAAAAATATCACAACAGATGGTACCGGTATTACATTAAACCATCTACAGTGCAGATTCTATGAGTTCACATGTTGACGTCTTTATTAATTTATTACCGTTCCAGCGGACATTTGAACAGCTGCCGTTAACTTGAGACACACATTTTTGCTATATACACACATGTTTTGATTAACTGCTATATTATGGGAAACGAAATTAAACAGATATGTAATCAGTATTAAGAGGCTGTATTTAAGATGCTAAGTACAATCCCCAAATTCTACATTCATCAAATTGCCGACACCCAAAATGTGTTGTCTCATATATCTAGATAACAACGTGATGTAGAGATGCTATTTATTCGTCTTAGTACCGGTCATGCTCAGGAGAATGACATAGAATCATTATTATCTTGTGCCGAGAAGGTGTTGGTCTTGAGTTGAATTACCGTAAACCACATAAATGCTACCTTTCTACTATAGGACTATATATAAGAATTTTTTGTATTGTTGGGAAAATAATGCGATTCAAACAGTTGTTTTGGTCCTGGACAAGGGCACTGAAAACCATTAAAGAGATGTAAATGTATTTTCACACGTAAAGCCTGAAATCTGCTGAACTTTTTATTATTCAATCTGTTTCCTTTAGTTAAAAAATTGTAAAATTAAATCGGCGATCGTTATTTATTTTTGGAATGAAGGCGCATTAGGAGATTGTTACCAACAAGTTCTGAGCTGACCTACTTTTGATGAAAATTTCTGGTGATTTTTGATGAAAATCACTGATGATTCTGACTTAGGCACTGCCCATCTTAATATAGGCAGTATTTCAACTGGGGGTGGGGATTTCCAAGAGTTCAATTCGCGTCGGAGTCCTGATGCCTACCCTACTTCGTAGGTCCTGTGACGTTAGTCACACTGCTCATGTTATTATTGTAATATCATTTTTCGTTCTGTTTAATTGCATCCCCTCTTTTAAACATGAGCAGTGTGACTAACGTCACAGGACCTACGAAGTAGGGTAAGCATTAGAACTCCGACGCGAACTGAACTCTTGGAAATTTCCACCCCCAGTTGAAATCCTGCCTATGTTAAGATAGGCACTGCCCAAGTCAGAATCACCAGTGATTTTCATCAAAAATCACCAGCTCAGAACTTGTTGGTAAGTTTCCTAATGCGCCTTCATTCCAAAAATAAATAACGATCGCCGATTTAATTTTGCTATTTTTTAACTAAAGGAAACAGATTGAATAATAAAAAGTTCAGTGGATTTCAGACTTTACGTGTGAAAATACATTTACATCTCTTTAATGGTTTTCAGTGCCCGTGTCCAGGACCAAAACAACTTTTTGAATCGCATTATTTTCCCAACAATACAACAAATGCTTATACATAGTCCTATAGTAGAAAGGTAGCATTTATGTAGTTTACGGTAATTCAGCTCAAGACCAACACCTTCTCGGCACAAGATAATAATGATTCTATGTCATTCTCCTGAGCATGACCGGTACAAAGACGAATAAATAGCATCTCTACATCACGTTGTTATCTAGATATATGAGACAACACATTTTGGGTATCGGCAATCTGATGAATGTAGAATTTGAGGATTGTACTTAGCATCTTAAATACAGCCTCTTAATACTGTAAAACATATCTGTTTAATTTCGTTTCTCATAATGTAGCAGTTTCTAGTAATCAAAACATGTGTGTATATAGCAAAAGTATGTGTCTCAAGTTAACGGCAGCTGTTCAAATGTCCCCTCGAACGGTAATAAATTAATAAAGACGTCAACATGTGAACTCATAGAATCTGCACTGTCGATGGTTTAATGTAATACCGGTACCATCTGTTGTGATATTTTTTTAACTCCCAGACAGATCTGTTTACTTTTGTCTCCCATGCTCTGACCTCTAAGAACAATTTAATTATTACACCATGGCAGAATCCCAAGCCTCTCAGACTGTTAGTTCTGATCTGTTTATAGGCCTATTGGGGGTGACCCAGCTACACTGCTGTGACCTCTAGCTCTCAAAACCATTAGTAATTGGTACACATTTTGGGTATCGAATTACGGATAGCATATCCCACCAGGTTTTCTACTGTGTTATATATACAGTGAAACATACAGCCAAGGGTTCCCAATGGGCATGACAGTGCACTCGCTGAGCCATCAATAAATAATATAAAAAAAAATTATAAATCAAGTTTTCATCAGAATTCAGTCAGCTCAGAACTTGCTGGTAACAATACCCTAATGCACGTTCATGCCAAAAATCAAGGTTCTAATGTCAACGGTTCTCCTTATTTTGCCGACGAAAGGATTCGGATGGACTGACTCACTCACTCATTACCGGACAATTTGCGATCTGTAGCCTACTTCGTAGGAATACCATTGTTTTGGTTTTCTCGCTATTCCTACGAAGTAGGCTACAGATCGCAAATTGTCCGGTAATGAGTCAGTGAGTCCATACGAATCCTTTCGTCGGCAAAATAAGGAGAACCATTGACATTAGAACCTTTATTTTTGGCATGAACGTGCATTAGGGCATTGTTACCAGCAAGTTCTGAGTTGACCGAATTCTGATGAAAATTTGATTTATAATTATTTTTTTTATTATTTATTGATAGCTCAGCGAGTGCACTGTCATGCCCATTGGGAACCCTTGGCTGTATGTTTCACTGTATATATAACACAGTACAAAACGTGATGGGATAATGAAATAGGAAATGCTAATTTTCCATCATTTGTTAGTGCATTTATCTACACTGCTATTACCAGGCAACTTGCCATTCTTAATACACACAATTCAGTATATTGTTATAGATATATGTAAACTGTGGCCTTTAACGTGTATCCTATTTCACATCCAAACATTTCATCACAGACCAAATCATGCAGGCTTCAAATTTAGGTCAAATTGCCACTGATGATGAAATATCCTACATCAACCAATTAAGTCAGCCTGAAGCAATAACCCAGCAGAACATAGAAAGATCTGGTATCATCCTTCAGATTAGCCTGTGAGCAACAATGATAAAATTTACTGAGGGTGAAACAAAGCTGTCCTGCAAGCCACCCAAGGAATTTATCAGCTTGTGTTGGGACATTTTGTTGGTATCATGTAAGTTGTTTAGTAGTTTACTCATTCAAATCTCCATACCATATTTTCTGTTATTCAACAGACAAATTTCTTTACTGGTTTTAATTGTTTAAGTTTTACTGGGTTTCAACTGCTACAGATAGTAACATAGTACTGATACTGTAGAAATGGGTAGTGTGAATTTAATTATTCCATGTTTAGTACAATTTGTTCACATGAATGGTGGAATGTCTGGACTCTCAAATGAAAGTGTGTTATACATGTATAGCTCAAGCATGTTAGGTTTGAGGAACAAACATAGTTGCAATTAAGATATAACCAAAGAAATTTCATGACAATTATTGAATCTAAGTAGGCCCCTACCTAACAAAATTAGCTTAATAAAAAAGGCCTTCCTGACGTAAATTGTTTTCTTTTGAGAGAGAATGGTATTTTCTGGGTTAAGAATTTCCTGTATAAAGATAAGTTGTTCAAGGAGGCTTTGTTTTGCCGCTGTTGTGTGCATTAAGGGTATGGAAACATGATATATGCACCCAGAGCCCTGATCTACAGCTGTATAAAACTCAACATCTGGCATTGACGGCATGTTTAAAGGGTCTTAATTTATTTTCTTTGGGTAGAATTTAACTAGATAAAGTAACTTTGATTGTACTTCTTGAATATTGACTATATATCACACTGGGATATAATTTAAACAAAAACATTGCATGTGTAATTATGTCTAAATTTTTCTTGTCATTTCAAATTTTGATTCCTTGATTAAGGGATACAGAATCACTGCCACGGAGTGTGTTGGTGTGTCACAGAATCACTGCCACAGAATGTGTTGGTGTGTCACAGATTCACATCAGCACAGTAACTGGTAAACTATTCATTCAATCCCATCACTTTTAATCTTCAACAAAATATTCAATACTGTTTTAATCGAAAATTTCTGGTGATTTTTGATGAAAATCTCTGGTGATTCTGACTTGGGCTGCATGTGCCCATCTTAATATAGGCAGGATGTCAACTTGGGGCTGGGGGGTGGGATTGCCAAGAGCTCAGTGCCTGTCCTAATGCCTACCTTACTTCGTAGGTCCTGTGACGCATAGTCACACTGCCATGTTGACAGTTAATCCCCACTTATTACAATAAATA
The DNA here is from genome assembly GCA_036873755.1 of Hanleya hanleyi. Classification (NCBI taxonomy): domain Eukaryota; kingdom Metazoa; phylum Mollusca; class Polyplacophora; order Lepidopleurida; family Hanleyidae; genus Hanleya; species Hanleya hanleyi. The sequence goes on along the minus strand of JAVTVY010018904.1, from coordinate 27,363 downwards.
TACAGAGCATTCAAATTTTGTTGTAACCCCTCTACAGTTTCAGAAAATATAACAATATCATCTGCGAATAGAATCAGATACATGCATGTAGTTACATCATTCAGTTACAAATTTGCGTCTGAATTACACATCATATACATTTCTAAATCTTCCATAAACAGAGAAAACAATATAGGAGACAAAACTTCTCCTTGTCTTAAACCCTGCTTATATTCAAAAGGATCGGTTTTAACACCCGCATGTTCCTACGAAGTAGGCTCTCATTTGCAAATTGTCCGGTAATGAGTGAGTGAGTGAGTGAGTGAGTGAGTCCATCCGAATCCTTTCGTCGGCAAAATAAGGAGAACCGTTAACACTAGAACCTTGATTTTTAGCATGAACGTGCATTAGGAGACTGTTACCAGCAAGTTTTGAGCTGACCTACTTTTGATGAAATTTGACCTACTTAGGTGACCTATAACATTACGCTTGGACTCCCAAGTCATCTTCCTCACCCAACTTCGTAGGTCCTGTGACGTTAGTCACACTATACTCATGTAATATACAGGACTTGACATTTAAATAAATTGATTTCAACATATTTAGCATTTCTGCAGCAATTCCATACTTCATCAGCTTGTACCATGGTGCATTTTCTCTATACAATCGGATGCTTTTTGTATATCGACGAATGCGCAATAAATACGCTTAACAGTTGCTAAGTATGATGACAATATACTATGTAGAACAGAAAATTGCGTCGATAATCCCGACCCCCTACCTGAAGCCATATTGGGCATCAGATATTTTCCCCACTAACTTGACCATTTAAATAATCTAGCATTTAATACACTGGTGAATAATTTTGAAAAACAACTTATCAACGTGATGCCCCTATAATTGATAGGATCGTCATGTCCACCTATTTTTTAATAAAAGGGAATATATTTCCCTCTGTCCACATTTCCGGGAAACAATTAATGTCAAAAATAACATTGAATAATTTGAAAATTATAGGTGCAAGTTTATCCACGCTTCGCTTTGAAAAATTCATTCAGAATAAAGTCAAACCCATAAGCCTTGTCATGTTTTAATGTTTTGATGACCTCAATTACTTCATTAATTAATATATCTCTATCCAATTCTTCATAAATAGTCTCACCGTTATTATCTACAGACAGTGCTTCGCTGCCTGCATTTGCACTCAAATTAATTGGCATTGTTTTAAAATATTCCAAAAAATTCATCGAGTTTTATACTTTGGCTAGCTCTATTTGTTGGTTTATTATTAAAATATTTCCAAAATTCTTGTGGTTTCTTATGTTTTAATTTATTTTTTACTCTTGTTTTTGATATACATGAGCAGTGTGACTAACGTCACAGGACCTACGAAGTACAGTAGGCATTAGGACTCGGACGCGAACTGAACTCTTGGAAATCCCCACCCCCAGTTGAAATCCTGCCTATATTAAGATGGGCACCACCCAAGTCAGAATTGCCAGTGATTTTCATCAAAAATCACCAGAAATTTTCATCAAAATTAGGTCAGCTCAGAACTTGTTGGTAACAGTCTCCTAATGCGCCTTCATTTCAAAATAAATAACGATCGCCGATTTAATTTTACAATTTTTTAATTAAAGGAAACAGATTGAATAATATAGGTTCAGTAGGTTTCAAGCTTTACGTGTGAAAATACATTTACATCTCTTTAATGGTTTTCAGTGCCCTTGTCCAGGATCAAAACAACTTTTTGAATCACATTATTTTCCCAACAATACAACAATTTTTTATATATAGTACTATAGTAGAAAGGTAGCATTTATATAGTTTACGGTAATTCAACTGAAGACCAACACCTTCTATGCACAAGATAATAATGATTAACCTCACTCAGTCAGTAATAGGGCCATGATGTGGCATAGTGGAATGTGTTTCAATGACAGGGTATTTTTAGACGGACAGTAACTGATACTTATTAAATGCGATAAAACGCTGGAGCAAAACGGACCACAGTTTTCTTGGCAATGATGAAATGTTTGGATGTGAAATACGATACACGTTAAAGGCTACAGATAACATGTATCTATAACAATATACTGAAGTGTTAATTATAAATCTAATTATAATCGGAATTATTTCAGATGAGAACTTGATGGTAACAATGCCCTAATGCACGTTCATGCCAAAAATCAAGGTTCTAATGTTAACGGTTCTCCTTATTTTGCCGACGAAAGGATTCGGATGGACTCACTCATTACCGGACAATTTGCGATCTGTAGCCTACTTCGTAGGAATAACGCTTTATCTCTTTTACATGTTCGCTTATACACATGTTTACATTGATACAATATCAAACGGTCAGAATCACAATGTGACTTATTATATACACACAATGCCTGTTCAGGCCAGATAGACATTTGAGTCAATAGAAATATGAAAACACAGATCTATGCGCTCGGACGGAATAACAACATACAGAATTTAGGTGGGAAAAATCTCAGGCAAAAGGCTCCCGCAAACTGATCATTTATTGATCACATATTCTACAAAAAATAAATAAGTAAAACACAACCAGTATGTAGTATACACCGGATATACATGCATATATGCTATTGTGCTAGTAGCATCCCATTATACTCTAACTATCGCTGAATGGCCCGCTACGCCGGCATGTTGGTCACAATGTAATTCACATTCACGAATAAAGTTGACCGATTTGATTTTTTTTTACAATTCTGATACTACAGGGATGTGTGAAAATGCATGGTCAGCTTTTTAATGGCTTGCAGCCACCCATTCTCCCAACGTCAGAGTTTGTAACCTCGAAACCGTCGGTAAACAACAATATACGACAATAGGAGATATACAATCTGATGCCATGAGAATGGCAGCCACCTTGTCCAGCACAAAATAAAATTCATGGCACTACCATTCGCGAGAGTTGTCCGATGAGATATGAATCGTGACTGCACGCCCAGTGGTTTCTGAGTTAGCAATGGGTAATATATATCAGAGTGTGGGGTGAAATCATTTGTCTTCTTGGTTGGAATAAATCATTGTTTCAAAATCAGGGCCATGAGATCAAGCTATTATTATATAATAAAAAGCAAACACTTTTGGATATACATTGTAGTTTAAGGTATCACAGCCTACAGATTCACCTTACTAATTTACGGTACTCCTCACCGTAGCCAAACAATGTTGACATATATGATTCACTCGTCAACGAGTGGTACTGTATTTTTTTACCATCAATGCAGCATATTCTTATATAGTATACGGTCAGCGTTCAATTGAAGCCAACCACGTATTGGAAAACACAATGTAGACGACGGCTTTCCACTTAATGCAGGATCTGAAACTTGTATTCATACTTACACCCTCAGCATACATGAGAGCTTAGGCTTACCACAATATATGGATCAAGCTCTATCAGAAAGTGTAAAAAAATCAAGATGGCCGCTTTGATGACGTCACGGTGACGTTATTTAAAAACCCTTTTTTGGTCGATTTTTCGGTCAGATTTTTTTTAAATTTATGATATTTCTATATGGTAAATAATAATCTGATATGTTAAAATAGTTTTGTCCCTCGCAGGAATTTTGGTGGGAAAGTGACGAAAACTTCATTTTTTCTGGTACCCCACTTGAACGCCATTTTGAATTCCCTCATAATCCTCTGCTCAGAGGTTATGCTAAAAGGCTCAAAGTTACCCCAATATTACAAACTATGAAGTCACGGGTATCAGCTCTCAATGTTTTGTCATTCCGGAGATGGAGCAGAAACCTGGAGGTCTAGTAGGGTTAAAGTATTCGAGCCTCCAGGCCTGGCGAGTTAGGTGCAGGATTGGCTTTTTTTTAGATACTTTTCAAATTTCCTATGCTTTAACATGGTGCTATATAGCATACTTGGCAATATTGTGCAGATACTTTTGCTAAACTCCGCAGTAGGCAGTAAATTGGGCTACTTTAATAACATCTATACTCAATATACAGCACTTTTATAATCTAGTCTAATTAGAATATATTCGCATTAAAATATCTAACACCGTGTAGGAGAGAAGACAATATCTTCAATATTTAGCGCCTTTATAATATTATCTAATTAGAATAGATTCGCACTTAAATATATAGCCGAAATCTGAGAACAGACAATATATTGAATATTTAGCACTTTGATAATATCATCTAACTAGAAGAGAGTTGCTGTTAAATATATAGCTGGCGTTCGAGAAAGACAATATATTCAATATTTAGCACCTTTATAATATCATCTATTAGAAAAGATTCGCACTTGAATATGTAGCTGGCTTCTGGGAAAAGACAATATATTCAATATTTAGCACTTTTATAATCTATACTAAATAGAAGAGATTCGCAGTTAAATTCCACATGAGACCTTTCGGAGAAAAGACAATATATTCAATATTTAGCACTTTTATCATCTAATCTAATTAGAAGAGATTCGCATTAAAATATCTCTAACACCGTGTCGAAGAAAGGACAATATATTCAATATTTAGCAGTTTTATAATATCATCTAATTAGAATATATTCGCATTTAAATATGTATTTGACGTTTGAGAACAGACAATATATTGAATATTTAACACGTTGATAATATCATCTAATTAGAAGAGATTCGCAGTTAAATATCTATCTGGTGTTCGCGAAAGACAATATATTCAATATTTATCACTTTTATAATATCATCTAATTAGAAAAGATTCGCACTTAAATATGTAGCTGCATGTAGCTTTGAAAAGACAATATATTCAATATTTAGCACTTTTATAATCTACACTAAATAGAAGAGATTCGCAGTTAAATATCTACAAGAGCCTTTTCGGAGAAAAGACAATATGTTCAATATTTAGCACTTTTATAATCTACTCTAATTAGAAGAGATTCGCATTAAAATATCTGCAACACCGTGTCGGAGAAAGGACAATATATTCAATATTTAGCACCTTTATAATATTATCTAATTAGAATAGATTCGCACTTAAATATGTAGCTGACGTCTGAGGAGAGAAAATATATTGAATATTTAGCACTTTGGTAATATCATCTAATTAGAAGAGATTCGCAGTTAAATATCTAGCTGGCGTCCGAAAAAGACAATATATTCAATATTTAGCACTTTTATAATATCATGTAATTAGAAAAGATTCGCACTTAAATATGTAGCTGCATGGCGTCTTCGAAAAGACAATCTATTCAATATTTAGCACTTTTATAATCTATACTAAATAGAAGAGATTCGCAGTTAAATATTCACAAGAGCCTTTTCGGAGAAAAGACAATATATTCAATATTTAGCACTTTTATAATCTACTCTAATTAGAAGAGATTCGCATTAAAATATCTGTAACACCGTGTCGGAGAAAGGACAATATATTCAATATTTAGCACCTTTATAATATCATCTAATTAGAAAAGAAGATGTTGTTTTAGGCGTTTTGTTTCTTTCGAAATTACATTGAAAGGGGCCGATTTTCTCCGAAACACCTTCAGTCATTGGATGCATGCCAACATACAGTGTCGTTGAATGATTGGTTTGTTGTGCCAGTAAGTCTGAATACATGTCAGCTGTCTGCATCAGTGAGGTTGCCTTTATATCGCCCGTTCTGTACGCGTCCTGAAAAGCAGCACATGCGCGTTGTTCAACCAGGAAGAACGATAGAATAATATGTTATTGTCTGAGTGGAGTTGCACAGACCACAAATGAAAATGTACTTGCGACTGTCTTAAAAATTGTTATATACCAGCGCATGCGCGTTGTTTAACCAGGAAGAAAGATAGAATAATCCCTGTTATTGTCAGAGGAGTTGCACAGACCAGCAAAGAATGTGTACTTGGGACTGCCTTAAACATCCTTATTCACCAGCCCATGAAAGTTTGAAAATAGCATTTGTGCTAATTATACAATATATTTTCTTTAAGGAGGGGACATTCGTACAATTTGGAGCTGCGATTTAGAAGAAATATTCAATATTTAGCATTTGTGCTAATTATACAATATATTTTCTTTCGGATGGGGCAGTCCGACAATTTGCGTTTGCGATTTATCATAAATATTGAATATTTCTTCTGGTTGCAATTTAGAAAAATTATTCAATATTTAGCATTTGTGCTAATTATACAATATATTTCCTTTGGGAACAGGCAAGTCAAAGTGCTAACTAGCAGTATTCCTAGAAATTATCTTCAAAGTAGCACACCCCTTTCTAAATATCACTGATTTTAGAAATTATTTGCGAAGTAGCAGATCTGCTAAATAGCATGCGAGACAATGATAACCAGTTCTGCACCTTAGAGTTAGGTGCAGGATTGGCTTTTTTTTAAGATACTTTTCAAATTTCCTATGCTTTAACATGGTGCTATATAGCATACTTGGCAATATTGTGCAGATGCACTTAATGGGCCTGGCAGGGTTAAAGTATTCGAGATGCCTGTACATAGGGCCTACATGTTGAACATGTCGTATTCCTCATAAACTTAGGCTATTTTTGGATCTGCTGGAGGCGTGGCGTCGAGGATGACTTGCTATGTAGGCCAGTCTCGAAAGTGTGTATTATATACATGTATCGATACTCTTAAGGAGTTTTTCTTATGCACGTATACGTACCGACATATTATTGGAATAATGAGAAGCTGAAGTCGTTTCCCGGGTATGTGTATTCAGAAAATTAATCATTCAATAATAGAGAGAATTAGTCCGAATAATCCGTTTTAGACAATACTTAATTTTGCTAATTTCTATGCTATCACCGGATGTGTCAGCTAATTTCTTCAAGATAAAATACAGGTGAGCTGCAAAAGCTGTTATTTTTGTATGCCTGAATGTTTTTGCTGTTGACTTCTTTTCCGACGGAATCGTAATATGCTCACTTTGGCTTGACACTCTTCCGTTCCGTGGGCTTTTCTTCTGCCATCCCCTGCTTCGTCTCGAATATGACGATAACAACCCAAACGCGAAGAGTTACGTATCCAGTTGACAATACTTTATGTAATTGACTGACAACAGACGACTTGAAGGTTTCTCACAATTGACTTGTAATATAGACTGAAACTTTATGTATGTATTATAGGTTTTTTGACTGTATATATCACTCCATTTGCAGAATATTTCGATGGAAAATAAATTAAATTTTGTTAATTTGGTAAATTTTTGTAAACACAACTGGCTTACTTCTCTAGTATTTTTGAGAATATTGTAATAAGGACTTGATTCCCAGCGAACATTGTTTGGTCAATATACTTGACTGAGCGAGAAGTAGTTTGAGATTTATGTTAAAATGTTTCTATAATATTTTGCTTCCAAAGATTGTAAAGCAACCTTGCAAATTTGAATAAGTACAAAATCTGAACCAGTATGATTCGAAAGGAATGCTTTGATGTTTGAGCGGAAAGGCCAGGCTGCTAATTGGGAAAACCTTAGGACACTTGCTGGATACCTGGGACAGGTGAGTGGGAGAAGTGCGACACACAACATATCAAGTGAAAGTATGCAATACAATACAATATGGTTGTTGCACGACTCGTAAAATGGTACAAGTATGGCAAAGAATATAATTACTATGGTACTGTAGCAACGTATTACTGTATTAGTTCTTATGGATTTAACCAACAGAGTGGGTTAGTATAATTCTAGAAAAGAAAAGAACGTAGTAGCACGATATGTCGTTGTGGAGAACTCGGACACGAGGATGGGTGGTCCACCTATGAGGGCACCACTATCTCACTTCTCCCTAGGATGTGGGGTTGACCATATATTGGCGTTTTTCAAACATATTAGAAAACACAACAAATATCTCATTGTTATATGTTGGAAACATTCATGTCACCTTGATCCCCGTCAAAAATATTCTTTGGTCATGCAAAACGAGGAAATAAACATAAGCGTGAGGGGTGATGCATGAACTCCTCCCTCAATGACTATCATATGATGACGTAATAGAGGGTCCCACTTCTCTCCCGCCCATGTCTCCCCACTCTCCCAAGCATAGTAGACTTACACATCACGGAGTTTCTTTACTGGACGACGGCTGAATAATGAATGACGGACCAGATGCTTGTATCAATACCCAGAGTGTAGAGGGAGACCCTAAAGGATCAGTACACTGGACACTTTTAGCATTGCCTCTCGTAAAAACGGCATTAATGTTGTTTTATTTTATCAGTTGGGAGATTCTCATTCTCGTTATCTCCTGTAATGACGTCAGATTAAGGCATTGGTAACTGGTATTCATGTTATTTCAAAAATGGCAGATATGCTCCATTTAAGGATGTCCGCTGGTGGTAAATCAAAGTAATTAACTTTTTGAATAATGTGTGTTGTTGCATTCATAATTGAGTAATATGAGGAAAAACAAAGAAAAAAATATAGGTTGGTGTGCATTTTTGAGCTGTAGGCAACATTAAGTGGACTGCCCTATGCTCAATTTGATAACCTAGAAAGCATAGGGAATAGCCCTAGTTTTGAAGCATATTCATGAAAATTCATATAAAGAGTATTTAACTTTTTCTTATATTCTAACTGTTTGCAGATAATCACAATGTCTTTCAAAATTTAGCAAATTGGATGGATGTTGCTGTGCAAAATTCTCGGCTAGAAGGCTTTTAAAGGAAATCCCCATCTCTTAACCTAGGGAAGGGAGATAACCCAATAGAAAAACAGGCAAAATGGCTGCCAAAGTCAAAAACCACCAGCGGACATCCTTAAGTCAAATCTCTATTACAATCTCAGTTTCTGACTCCGGCGGTCATATAGTTCATCATTTTCCAACAGGTAGTACTACTACATCATCTCTTTGAATTATTTGTATCTAATACTTCTCAAGTCGGTGGTAGGGGCCGTGTAGTCATGCCATTCAAGATGTCCACATGAACAATCACCATAAAATCGTGGCTGGGTTAAAAATCCCGACAGGGATCATTTTAAGTTCTTGTGATGTTTTTAGAATTATTCAGTCAGTATATTTGTCTGTGAGGTCATATGAATTCTTGCCAGTACCCCTGCATCGTTTTCTACCACCCTTTCAATGTTGTGTTTAATTAAGTGGTTTATATCAAGTTAAGAAATCCGTGTTCTATATACTTCAGATAACAAGACCGGATCACCATGGGATGTTTGAAAACTTTCCGGGACACCTCGCTTCTGGTACACGTCTTCGTGGCGTTGTTCGGCATCGGCGCCTGGTTGGACATCAATGGAGTCTGGGTTGAGTTGCCCATTCTTGTCGGTGATCTTCCAGAAGGCTGGAACCTCGGTTCATACCTGATCATTATCATTCAAATCGCTAATATCGGTCCTCTTCTCTACATAGTGGGACATCTGTTGGCGCCAAAAATCGTCTCGGAAAGGCCGGTGGTCTACATTATACTCCTAACGGGCGCCGCCGCCTGTCTGCTTCTCGCTTTTTTCTGGAACAGGACAACCCTGATTGGAGGAGTGGAGCACAGCACCGCATTTCTCGTCTTAAACTTCTTCTTAGGAACCGTGGATACCACCACATCCATTGTCTTCGTGACCTATATGTCGTTCTTCAAAACACCCTACATGACATCGTACTTCATAGGTGAGGGGTTAAGCGGTCTTGTTCCCAGCTTGGTAGCTCTTGGTCAAGGTGTTGGAGATATGACCTGTCAAAATGTATCGTCTGTAAATTCGACCACCAACGAGACGACATATTCCATTCAACCGGTCTATGAATGGCCACGATTCCCTCCAAGGGACTTCTTCATCATTATCTTCGTGCTGATGGTTGTTTCTGTTACTTCGTTTACCCTCCTCAACTACCTCCCTTTGAGTAAAAGGGAACAGGTCAAATATACATACTCAGTGACGACGACAAACGTAAAGGCGCATGACAACCCCGCTCTGACAGTTTCTAACAGCGATCTCAGCCCAATGAAGTCATCAGTGATACCAGATCATATGGCTACAATGCCGAAGCAACAACAACAACAACAAAACGGTAATTACGTCTGGAAAGAAACCACGCAGAAGAAGGTTAAAGCTAAAACTTTGCCCAATTTGTCGCGAACAGAATACGCGTATTTATTACTACTCACTGCATGGCTGAACGGTTTCGGGAACGGAGTATTACCGTCTGTACAGTCGTACGCATGTCTGCCGTATGGAAACGAGACTTACCATCTTGCCGTAACCCTGTCGCAGATAGCTAACCCTGTGGCCTGTTTCATGGCGTTTTTTATACCGACAACTTCGAAGTACATTATAACCTTGACCACCGTTTTAGCGTCTGCTGTGGCGGGGTTTGTGCTCAGTTCGGCGGCTCTCAGTCCGAATCCTGTGCTGGTGGGTACCACTTCTGGCGACGTCTTGACCGTAAGTATAACTGCAATTATTACATGTGTAACATGTAAACTACATGTGTTTTATGTTATTTCTTATAGAACTTTTACGGTTAATTCTTATCTTGCGAAAATATCGTCTTAGTTTTACATGTCCTATCATATTGTATGTTTTGTGAATTATCTGCAGTCTGTGATATATCCTTATGTATAATGTTATAATCTATACGTATATTGTTTATGTTGGTTTTTTACCCCTCGGCCAAAATTTGGCCGAAGGGTATTGTCGTCGTCATGTACGTCTGTCCGTCTGTCCGTCTGTCCGTCACACCTTTCTCGTTACCAAGATATCTTCAGAACGACTTACCCTAGGCACACCAAACTTGCAGTGCACATCCGTATGCTTGTGACCCAGAACCCTATTGAATCTGGACCTGATTGGTTAGAAACTTTGGCGGCCATCTTTAATTTATGCTAAACCATCACAGCTTTCTTGTTACCAAGATATCTTTAGAACGACTTACCCTAGGCACCCCAAACTTGCACTGCACATCCATATGCTCATGACCCAGAACCCTATTGAATCTGGACCTGATTGGTTGGAAACTTTGGCGGCCATATTTAATTTATGCGAAATCATTAATCTTGTGTATCTTAGGTACCATTTCTCTGTTCAGTGTGAAACTTGGTATAGATCATCGATGCATCAAGAAACTTCAAAGGAATGACCAAACCAGTTTCCCTGATTCGGTGAAAACCTTGGCGGCCATCTTTAATTTATGCAAAATCTTCAATGATATATATCTCTGATATCATTCAAGTGTTCTATACGAAACTTGGTATACAGCATCGATGTATCAAGAGATCTGCAATGTATAGCCACATCAGTTCCTCTGAGTGGCGGGAAGGATGGGCGGCCATCTTTAATTTATGCAAAATCATTAATGATCTCTATCTCTGATACTGTTCGAGTGCTCGATGTAAAATTTGGTATATATCATCGAAGCATCAATAGACTTACGATAAATGACAGTTCTGGCGTTTCTGATTGGGCGGAACCTTGGCGGCCATCTTTAATTTATGCAAAATCTTCAATGATATATATCTTTGATACCATTTCAGTGTTCTATATGAAACTTGGTATCCAGCATCGATGTATCAAGACACTTGCACTGAATAACCACATCGGTTCCTCTGAGTGGCGGGAAGGATGGGCGGCCATCTTTAATTTATGCGAAATCATTAATGATCTATATCTCTGATACGGTTCAAGTGCTCAATGTAAAATTTGGTATACATCATCGATGTATCAATAGACAGTTCTGGTTTTTCTGCTTGGGCGGAAACCTTGGTGGCCATCTTTAATTTATGCAAAATCTTTAATGATGTTTATCTTTGATACCATTTCAGTGTTCTATATGAAACTTGGTATACAGAATCTATGTATCAAGAGACTTGCAATGAATAACCACATCAGTTTCTCTGAGTGGTGGGAAGGATGGGCAGCCATCTTTAATTTATGCGAAATCATTAGGGATCTCTATCTCAGATAATTTTCAAATGTTCGATGTAAAATTTGGTATACATCGTCGATGCATCAACAGACTTATGTAATGAATACCGGTTTCTCTGATTGGACGGAAACGTTTGAGGCCATTTCTAATGGCAAAATTTTTCATAATCTGTATATTTGTTACTTGACTGCTTGGTGTTCCTGAAGTCTCGTTTTAAATTGAATACATTATGAATGGCTGGCGCCCAGAGCCGAGGGGTTTTCAGATGCGCAGCTTCGTATTTCTTTTCTTTTCTTAGTTTATTGTCTTATCTGTATATATAGTCTTTAGTATTTAGTCTTAGTTTACGGAGCCTGTAAATGGGTCCTCTGGGCCCGTTGGTCATCCTCGGAAATAAATAAAAAATAATAATAATGAATAAATAAATAAATTCGATATTGATACAATATACTCCAATACCTCTTACCCTGTATTCGATCGACAGTCGTTTTCCATGTCAATCAGCTGAAGATATTTCCATGTGACACCGTTGAAAGCAAATACAGCGATAGGAAGAGGAGAAAAAATCACGCATTCTGTGTCCATTGTCTGGACTTGTTTATCTTATGTTATGTGGGCGTATTTTGGAATCTATGATAACTGTAATAGCTACATTGGTCGAACTGACTCTGACGTCAGCGAGATTAAACTAGATACAGATGTATCTTCCGTGAGCATTTTACATAATAAATAACTCACACTTTTGTGACCTGTCACTGAATGTCCTGAAGGCAGTAATATATACATACTTGAAACTATATAGTGGTGTCACCCATAGTGAAAGATAACAACGAAGTGTTATAGCCTACTTCGGAATATTTAAAACACTAGTAAGTAGCAGTATAAGGTGAGATATCTAAGGGTTTGAGGAGGGGGAGATGGAAGGGAAATGAGGGTTGTCTAGTGCTGTATCACCTTGAACGTCGGACCTTAACTCTGAGATAGGGGTCACGGAGTGGGGTAAGTTCAGAGAAGACAGGCGACGTGAGTGTGACGCCATCAGTAGTAGAGAAAGCGCAGTTTGAGTTGGAATGGGTGCATACGTGTGTGTGGGTTGTGACCTTGGGTATAAATTGGGTATAGGTGACCCATACAGTGCGAGCCCAAAAAGATGTCCACCTGTGTTTTTTGTTAATATATATCTAAATTTGTACGCACTACGTTCCGTTTCACGACAGCCATTGATATTTACACATTATAGGTATATATTTTTTTCATAAATACTCACCTTGTACAGGTTCAATGTAGGGACTTTATGGAACGCGTTCGCTGTGTAGACTAATACAATGTCCCGGGCATGGTGTGACGCCATCGTGCGCATGCGCAATCGAGAGAGTAGTAAAGAAAGCGCGACTGCGCAGTCGGATTTCCGAACAATACAGCCCGATACATTAGCCCATAGTGGTGGGCGTGTGGAGCTTGGAGATGCCTACGGACCCTGGAGTGACTCCAGAGAAGAGGATACGTGACGGTGACATCTTCTGTGACGTCATCCATAGTAAAGAAACTGCCTTTTCGGATGCGCACTCGAGACTAGGTGCATAAATATAGACTAGCCCATAGGGCTGTTCATGTGGGCCTTGGAGATACATGTGGATCCTGGAGTGACTCCAGAGAAGAGGTACCGTGACTGCGAGGTCATCCGTGACGTCATCAGTAGAAGCGAAAACCCTAATTTGTGTGCGCACTCGAATTGATGAAAAATACAGTCCTATACACTAGCCCTTAGGATTGGGGGTGTGGTGAATGGCGGGGGGGGGGGCGAGGGTCTCTGGAATGGAAGGATAAACTAGACACTCTCCCCGTTCACAGTAAACAATAGTGTATCTATGGATCACTGTATATGAGAAAACCGGGGGAAAATGGTGTCTCAAACAGATCAGATTTGTAAAAGTGATGTCGGAAACTCGGCCTAATGTAATACGAAACCTTCCCAAACCCGACCATAATAATCACGAAAACTATCCCCAGTTCGGACCCTTGAAGATGTATAATGTCTCAACTGAGAGTTGGTCGACTATTTATATGCTTGGAAGGCATCTTCAGAACGTTACAAAAATGGGTTACCGCCAGCTACTTTTTAATGTCATTTACATGCAAGACAAGAAACAGGGAAATACCCAAATACACGCGGCTTCCTAGAATTTACCTCCCTTGATGGGAACTTTCAAAATTAGAAAAACTGTATTATCACATAACATATATATTTGCCAAATATACTTTGAAGTCTATTCTATTCTTAAATAATAAAATCTAAAAAAAAGAAGAATTTTCCCAATTGGTTGATCGTTGGAGGCATGGACAGTCAATGGCAAGCCGACTTGGTCGGCAAAGGTAACTAAACATAATGACCGCAACTTGTTCCAAATTGTCGCATTATCTTGTCGCACTTAAAAGTATTCTTGAGTAATTAACCATTCTTTTTCTTAATCATTCTGTATTATTCAGGTGGTGACACAAGTATTGGTGGTGGCCCTGATTTCATACTCCAAGCTTTCCATAGCAACAGTATGCCGTATTGAAGGTCGGCGGGCACTAATGTGGTTCGGGGTGGTAACACAGGTCGGTTCTCTGATCGGGGCGCTCATTATTTTCGTCTTGATCAACGTATATTACTTGTTTGAGTCGGCCCCTCCATGCCCTTCTTGGATGTTTTAATCTCCATAATACAGTTTATGATATTTCGCATGTGTCTATAAAGATTTCATATCTAAATGTTTATTATTATTTTCTGGTTTTAGAAATTGAAAATGTTATCTTTGATGAAATAAAATCGAAAACTTGACCATCAGTTTTCGTCCCTTTTATTCTCATTGCATCGAATATGAAGAAATTATATTGTAAAATTTTATTTCTTAGATTTGCGAATTGATTTTTTTTTATTGACTTTTGTTATTTCTAATTCCCTGGAAGTTTTTAAATAGAAAACTGCATTCCTTGTATGTTTTTGTTTTTCTGGAATTTTATTTTTAAGATCGCTTCAACGCTTGTTCGACTAGAGATGTTATATTTTAAACTATGTGCTTGAAACGACAAACATCTTATATGTAACGGCGATTATCATGTGTAACATGTTCCATAAGCTCACTATACATGTAGCAACAGTATGTATGTCGTATTGAAGGTCGGCGGGCACTAAAGGGGATGGTACGATAAGGCGGCATTTTGGCCTATATACGTGCTGAAATAGGCTGAAATCAAAAATGCAAAATGCCATAAAAATAATTGTTTTTTTATTGTAACGGCAAGAGAAAATATACGTACACAATATGTGGAAGTCCTAGATTGATTGCGTTATGATGATAGCTATGATATGAAATTGAAATCCGCAGCATGTCCTATTTCGTGAAAAAGTGGTCTGAATCGAGTCATGAAAACACATTTAGACACGAAGGACCCCTTGGACCAATAACATTTTCCAGCAGTGGCGATATAATGCCACCGCACATCACCAGGTTAAATGGCATTTTGGTCCAAGGAGTCCTCGTGTCGAAATGTGTGTATAAATGACCCTTTTTCTCGAAATAGGTCATGCTGCGGATTTCAATTTCATGTCAGAATTATAACCATAACGCACTCGGGTAACAACTTTTACATATTGTGTACATATATTTTCTCTCGCCGTTACATTAAATAACAATTATTTTTAGGACATTTTATTTTTCTCGATTTCAACCGCACCACGTATAGGCCGAAATGCCGCCTTTTTGTACCATCTCCTTTGCTTTGGATAGGTGTTCATGTTGGCTCTGTGATCGTCTTGATCAACTTATATTGCTTCATTGTGCCGGCCCCGCCGTGACCTTCTTGGATATTTTAATCTCCATAATATAGAGTTTATATATTTCTCATGTGCATAACGATTTCACATTTAAATGCAATTATTATTTTATGGTTTTCGAAATGAAATTTCGAATGTTTTCGAATTATTTGCCATGAAATTAAATCGAT
The DNA here is from genome assembly GCA_036873755.1 of Hanleya hanleyi. Lineage (NCBI taxonomy): Eukaryota > Metazoa > Mollusca > Polyplacophora > Lepidopleurida > Hanleyidae > Hanleya > Hanleya hanleyi. Next base: position 11,558 of record JAVTVY010018904.1, on the reverse strand, counting down.
AAATTGACCAGAAATTTTGATTTATTTTATTCTTATTGTACCAAAATATAAAGAAATTCAGCATGAATTGTCAAATTTTGTTTTTAATTTTGAGAATCAGTAAATTTAAATTGTCATGTTTTTACTTTTATTTTTAATTCGTTTAGAATGAAATTCCTGTTATATTTTTGTTTTCTGATATTGCATGTTGACAATTGCTTCAACGCTTGTTCGAAGCAAGATATCAGTGCCGAATTGTAATATTTAAGATTTATAAGAATTTATAAGAAACACAGAACTCATATATCATATTATCTCTTCAAACTCTAGTAAATTTAAGAAATAATGCTTTATTAGGCGTGCTAAATCGTTATTTTACGAACGGTTAGTGTGGGAAAGTTTATATTTGAGGGTAAGGGCAAAGCCCAAACTTTCCCACACTAACCGTGCGTAAAATAACGATTTAGCACACCTATGAAAACATTATTTTCTATTCTATTGCACTAGTTCAATTGATTATCAACAAAGATTACAATGAAAGTTTGGGAAAATATGGTAAACGTTCACAACCTTTCTTCCCTTTGTTGAAAGGTGCCTTCCGCCTCAGCAGTGTGCCAATATCAATGGACGAGTTTATGTTGTCTCTTAGTCTTTCTGCCACCTGAGGCTGTGTGAAACATACATGCATACAAGCATATTTGTGTGGCATTCTTAATCAATTTCGCGATGGAACCAACAGTTAAACTTGAGACAAAAATTATTTATTTTTAAGACTTGATTAATAATATAAAAAAAAAATTAAACGCTTGAATATCCGTATTCCTCATTTAATTTGCCTGTCGGTCCCTGGTTCATTTCGTTTGGTAGACAGATCTCCTAATTTCTCATCGTAAGCGGAGGAGAATCTACCTTTGTTCAGCTGATCACGCTCGTGCTGTGTCTCATTTACATGTAGAACAGCAAGAATAGATTCATCATCTGAGTATCTCATAAACTCATCGATCTCCGCTTCTTTCGATAATTCATATTTGAAAGCACGTCTTGTTTCTCCTGTTGATCTGCTTCTTATTGCTTCCCAACTGGTTTGTAAATATCTGCGATTATACATTTTCTGCCTTTAAAAGAAACTAAAGCTCCGACTTGCAGGGTATCCATTATATTTGTTTATTTGATTGTATAGGCAGACGAGAGTTTGTCCTGCCATTCATAACCCGCCCTGTGAAATGCATTCTGCCGAGTGAACACCTGTGCGTGTCAAAGATCACGGGTGTAGATTTCATACGTCACAAAGTTCTTAATCGTGCTAAATAGTCCAATAATTGCACGGTTATCAGTGTGTAATAGGTGTAAGTGTTATAGAATTCGCGATTTTCATCCGAAATCCAAAGGAGGTATCGATTGCTACCCTCAGTTAAGAAGGAGTAATTTTTCGAGAATTCAACTCTTGCGGGTATTTCGACAACCTGGGCTCCACGGAAGATCCGCGCTAATGTCTGAAGACCGCAATCTTATGTCGCCGTTCTTATCCTTGGCGCAGATCATTGTGAAGTCCACGCTGATTTGCTGTTTTGTTATCTGCTCAGACAACCGTATAAATTTGAAAGTGCTGAGCAGTCTCAAGAAATAGGACAGATAAGCCCCGCACGCCACCAGGCACATGTCTCTCGTGTGCCAACAAGAACAGCGTCATAAGCTTGCGGTGTAGCAACTACTAATGACGCAATTGTCGCAGCTGTGTCATCAGCTGTTGTCTGATCGCCAGCAAATGTCACAACTGCGTTGTGGCATCAGCAGGCGACACTGTCACTCTAGAAAAAAAGGGGTAGCGAGCATGTTGGCGCTTATTCTCACAACTGGGGACCAGTAAATATTTGATGCAAAAATATATCACACATGATGTTGACTAAATCTTTGATATATCAACTAATCAAATTATGACCAACATGATGATGTCATTTTTTCTGTACTTTGCTACAAGGGTCGCTGTTCTAAATCAAGGATGGCGATTACAGGTCACAAACCACCATTGATCTTTGGGGGCCTGAGACTATAATCAGGACTCAACTTCCATTAAAATTTGCTTGGTCATTAAACCTAACTGGGTGAGAAATGGTTTGTAATATACTTTGAATGTTTCTAAAATATTCCACACTAAAATACTATAATCAGTAATTGATTTGCGGTGAAATTTTACTGCACGAGAAATGGTTTGTGATATATTTAAAGTGTTTCTATCAGTTCGATTGCCCACCTCCCATATTCGCTGTTATTATGTCGGGCCGAATGACCCAATTTCTGGCAGCCGTAGCGAGAAAAAATGGTGACGAATGTATGCTGACATTTTTTTTTATATGTTTGAGCGGAAAAGTCCGGCTACCTGGCGTGGTATAGATCCTAGTTCTAAAACTTCTGACCTGATGGAGACCTATGATGTCCTAGTCTTCAACGAAAAAGGCTACCTCGCGAAGCTCTACTCTACACCTTATCGTAAATGCTTTCAGTTAATCGACACGAGTATGGCGCCCTGACGGCGAGCACGAGTTTCAATCAGTTTCTATCCGCAATATTCAAACTGACCAATCAGAGAAATGGTAACACCCCGAATTTTCCCTGAATGGGACATCAGATCACTTTCTGTTATACGGATGTAGATAGAACATAGCTCCAAGGAGAGGGATCGAGGCATATTGTAAAGTGGAGTTCTATTGGTCTATTCATGCGTTCGATGTGAAGAGTTCGATGTCTTTTGCCCCTATCTCCGGACCCCTTTCCCTCTTAGAAAATGTTGTCAGCTGCGGCCAGGATGCGGCCCAGGTTCTATGTCCCCCGAGCCTCTTAGACCTGAATATTTATCTAACTCCGGCAAGGCCTGTGTGAGTATAGATTCGCAGAACGACTGATGTTGACTGGGCAAATGATCCCACATCCACCGTCAAAAATAATGTTATTACGTTTAGTATAGTAGTATTATGTGCGATGAATAATTAGATTCTTGTTTCGGATATTAGTCTATTTTTTTTAAGTGTTATATATACCTGTGCCATGGTGTTGTAGTTTATTGTTAGACACTGTGGATATTTCTAGAATGATAGAGCTACGTGGGCTTGTTTCACGTACTGTTGTGTGGGTTAGTCACTTTGATCTTTCTAGAAGATTATTATAATTTGCATCTAGGCCAGATGATGATGTAATGCATATTCGAGAGGCTTCTTGATTTGGTAGAATGATCATACGTCAATGCTTTATGTTGTGGAGTGATCTCGAATGCCCCGTAGAGTATAAATAGCTCGACGTTCAGTGATCGATAGGGGAATTCAAACGGCTTTTCTGTGGGTGCATTATACTGTCTTACCTTTGTCTGTAATTACGGACTGCTGGATTGTATATTCCTGTGAACTGACTCTTGGCGCTGTGTTATCTACGTGATTGAGCTGTCGGAGATTGGACCATTTACTCGAACTGTAAATCGCTGAGCGGTGTTGGACTATCAAAATACGGAAACGCTATTTCTGCGCGTCGCCACGGACTGTGGAGAGCTTTGCACATCAATACGGACGGTGAATTATACACCGGTATAGCATCGAACAGTAAGACTATATTTCTCATTTATTTGCTGTATTGACCTTACTTAATTTGTATATGATTTTGGTATTGTAAATAAATATTTGATTGTTAATCCTTGACTTCATAAAAGTTTTCTGTTACGTTTTTTCTATTATCGTTTATGACGTAACACCTGAATAAGACTGATATCACTAGCGCCGATTCAAATAATTACGGAAGGTTTATAGGGTAGCCCTGATTTTAGGTTTTGGATTAAAGCAAGACGTATTACCAGGTCTTTCTAGCAGAAGACTCGAGCGAGTATACAGCATTCATAACCTCAAGCGGACAGTTCGAGTAGATTGGAATCCACATTAGCCTGGGTAACGCACCTGGTGTCTTGCGGCATTACTGCTCAGATGCGGCATTACTGCTCAGATGGATTACGAAAGAAACTGTGAATGTCATAATACGCTTCAGAACATGTTAATAATTTGCGAAAAGTTATTTAAGTAAGGAACCAAGTTCTGATGGGTTTCGAATGGGTTTCGAACGACATCGTCTGTGACAACAACCACCAGACGGCACAATTCCTAACCCATGCACGCGGTCACTTTAACCTCCCGCAAATATGAGCGGTTGAATAACCGGATTTATAGAACGTCAGCCTATCTGGAACGACGTTGATGAAAGGCTGATGAAATTGGAGACGGGTAAACGTGATATATTTCAAATAGAACTGTGTTACCTCATTCTGTCTTCATTCTATTCATTCTAACGTATCCGCATTTATCTAGCTGACACATAGACAGCCCGGCCACTGTAATCTTCACAAGCGGCTTTGGTTTGTCAGTATTTTCATGGATAATAGTAGTAGGGAAAGAGTAAATTGCCGCAACTTTTTGTGAGGCGCAGGAGATTGGAAAGTGACCTCTGCCACAGTTTGGCCGCCATCTTGAATTTTGTAAAAAACTTGACCAATTTTGCAGACGCTCACTCTATCCCATGATGCAACGCGACAAGGTCACGTGACCTTTGTATTCCTTCGCGGTGATGCGGTCTGGCGGTGATGCGGTCGCGGGAAAAAGCTTCCGCGGAGAAAAAGTAGTCCCTAGAGTAGGGAGCAAGGAAATCGACGCAACTTGACCTTTGACCTTGGCCAAACCACTTTTAGACGGTAGGAGTCAAAGGTCAATGAGTGCACTTGAGAATACAGCGAGGAGATAAGGCCGTATTGATCTTTGACCAACCTTGCACCCCTACCGAAATGAAGTTGGCCTTTGACCTCAGAAATTTGCATATGACGTCACTTCCGGTTTGGGTGAATGAGGCGTGACCTTTGTACATGTCCAGACTTGTTTGTGTTTGTCATGTACTGGGGTTTTTCCCCACAATGGCGGCTTGCGCATGCGCAGAATGACGTCAGTTGCACGTTTTAGCTATCCCGCTGGATACTTCCTCGCGTGTGCTTTACAATGAGACTTCATACGACACCATAGGCTCACTACGGGCCCACCTAGACCCCAAAACGTCTATGTCCATACTCTTTGTCTACTGCGCATGACACTAGTTCAACCCCACATCCACCCCGTAGGATGCTCCCTCACATAGGCTTCACATGGATACCTCACTCAATTGCGACATCTATGTCCAAAATGGTGGCCGTCATTTTGCTCCAAGATGGTGTGTCCAAAATGGCGGCATGCCGCCATTTTGCTCCAACATGGTGTGTCCAAAATGGCGGCCAAACCACTAAAAATCTCCTCCTTTTATACGTTTTTCTAGCATGCCGCCAGTTTGCTGCTACTTCTATACATGTGCGGTGTAGATCGTATTCAGAAGTTCTGATTTTCTAGATATTCCATACGAACAACGCTGATCGGCTATCTTGGATTGACGGACACGTTTCACAGTTTTGAATTTCGCGCACTGTCCACTGCAATAGTGCAGAGACTCTATCATAATAGTAAAAACTTTATTATAGAGTCTCTGAATAGTGTAAACAGTCAATCAGCGTTGTTCGTGGTGCGTGACGTAATTGTTATGATCTCGGGTTCGAGGCTACGGCAGTCCCTCTTGCATATGGCTCCAATTTCAACGTCCGTGAAGATGCTCGAAGCGGGGGAATTTAACCGCTGATTTGAGAGAGGATTTTACAAAAACTATGCACCGCAACGCCATATACGAGCCGGGATTTGTGCTATGAAGTGTAACAGAAAACCTGAACACCGCCAGGTATGAATAAATTGCGTTTATTTGTTCTCAATCGAGCCTCTGAAATCCGGTAATTTCTGGCGGAAAAGTGCATTTCAAGTTTGCGTCCCTTGATATTTATGTGGTGTGAGATGGGTATGTATATGCAATCCAATTGATACGAATTCCCTGTGTGTCGAGCGGGACCAGTTTGCACGAAGAAAAATTTACAACGTTCGTCCAACGTATGCCGACCGACAGAGTATCACGTCATCGGGGAACCTATATGTGGTCTTCCGTGGTATGAATGAATTACATATAAATGAATGAATTAGTTTGATATAATTTTGTAGGATAGAATCACTTGCAAAAGGGTAAAACACATCCGTACAGGTCTGTTTTGTGTAACAAAGATGGCGTTTAATAACCAATTCCCCTGGATAATCGCTTCATTCAAACGGCAGCGCCATCTGCACATTATGACGCAAGGGAGACAACTCGGACTAGGCCAATCCTCTTGTAGGCAAAGGTGATGTCCCCTCATTCGCTATGTTCTATGAGTACTGCGGCTATTGCACCGGCCTTGTTGGGCTGAATTAACTGCTGTATATATGTTGTGTTTTCTGTTATAAAATGTGTGTTTTCTTACTGGGGTATAAGCCCAATGTATGTATAAATCCATACTGGGTGGACGTGTTGGAGTCTAGGTGAGTCCCTGGTGGTCCAATGGTGTCGTATGAGGTCTTATTTTGAAGCTCTCATGCTGGAGCACTTGACTACACTAATGGTTCGTACGTTGTCAATACTCTGCGCATGCGCAGCCTGGCCGAAGTATAGAAAGCAGGCATTTTTGGGGGTGTGTGTGGGTGTGTTTGGGTTAGAGATGGGCTATTCACGGTTCGAATGGGTCGTGTGAGGTATCAATGTGAAGCCTATGTAATGGAGCATCTGATGGCGTGGATGTGGAGTAGAAATAGGGTCATTTTGCGCATGCGCAGTCTGGCCGTAGTATAGAAAGCAGGCATTTTTGGGGGTGTGTGTGGATGTGTTTGGGGTAGAGATGGGCTATTCACGGATCGAATGGATCGTGTGAGGTATCAATGTGAAGCCTATGTAATGGAGCATCTGATGGCGTGGATGTGGGGTAGAACTAGGGTCATTCTGCGCATGCGCAGTTGGTTGTGGTAAGTAAAGTGGCCATTTTGGGGCAGTGAAGGAAGGTATTTCGTGTAGAGAGGGGCCATCCTTGGTCCGAATGCGTCGTGTGAGGTGTCATTTTGTAGCTCTTGGGGTGTAGACCCCGATTTGAGGGATGTTCACGTCATCTGTGACGTCATTGGTCACGTCATCAGTACGAGTAGTAGCCAAAGTGGACATTTTGGGGCAGTGAAACGAAGGTATTTGGTGTAGAGAGGGACCATCCTTGGTCCGAATGCGTCGTATGAGGTGTCATATTGTAGCAACGCCCGCCAACGCCAAGCTTAACGCTTCAACGCCCTGGTGAAATAACTCAGAAGTTCTGATTTTTTAGATATTCCATGGAATTGTCACTAATTCTTCGAAATGCAGTGACGCCCGTCAACGCTTGTAGTTACGCCTTAACGCTCTAACATAACGCCTTGACGCCATGATATAGACCGGAGAGAGAACAACAACAACAACAAGGATGACACTTGAGAGAACAACAACAACAAGTTTTTTTTTCATATAGTTTATTTTCCCCAATGTTACATCATACCCACGCTGGAGGAGCTCGGGTGTGTTTACAACTCAAAAAGACTCTTTCCCAATCAGAGGCCACCATTTGCATCTGTCCTATTCGTTCCTGTCCGTTAGATTTTTGCCCAATCAGAAGTCTCCATTTCAGAAAGTTCCATCTTCGGCCATGTTCGCTCTGAACCGTTTATTCTAATCATCGTCGGACAGGCCTGGATATTCTTCGGGCAGCATGTCCTGAAACAGTTGTTTGCGCATTCTGATCGTATTTTCCAGGGCCTGTGGGGGGCCTAATCGTGTATTTGCGCCTAATCGTGTCAGCGCCAAATCGTGTAACAAAATTGCGCCTAATAACGTGTTGCGCCTAATCGTTTAGGAAATTTGCGTTTAATGGTGGAACTGCGCCTAATCGTGTACGAAATTTGCGCTTAATTGTGGAACTGCGCCTAATCGTGTACGGAATTTGCGCCTATTTGTGTAAATGCGCCTAATCGTGTAAGGAGGTTACGTCTAATCATGTAACTGCTCCTAATCATTTGAACGATCTTGCGCCTAATTTTGCGTTGCGCCTAATCGTGTAGAAAAATTGCTCCTAATTGTGGAACTGCGCCTAATCGTGTAGGAGATTTGCTCCTAATTGTGGAAATGCGCCTATTCGTGTGAGAAATATGCTCCTAATTGTGGAACTGCGCCTAATCGTGGAAATCATTTTGCGCCTAATTATGCGTTGCGCCTAATCGTGTAAAAAATTTGCGTCTAACTGTGGAAATGCGCCTAATTGTGTATAGAGGCTGCGCCTAAACGTGCACAACGTGAAGACATAAGTAGTATGTAAAGGACGGATACAGTCAACTTGACCTTTCGTCATTTTTGGGGAGGTCACGGGGAGATCACGTGATCAAGAGGTCAAGGTCACTATAGTTCCGGGACTTCCGGTCACGTGGCCTTTGGGGCATGTATTCCTCCTCGGTGATGCGGTCTGGCGGTGATGCGGTTGCGGGGAAAATGCCTCGGCGGACAGAATGTAGTCCCAAATACGTGGGAGCGGGGGGAAATTCTCCTGCAATCTTTGCCAATCTTCGGGACATTTTGGGGGCGAGAGGAGCCCCTAGTCAACCGATTGGGTCGAGTGAGGTGTCAAAGTGGAGCGCTCGTCCAGGGTGATCAAGTCATGGGTGGATGCATGCAAATTGAGGATTTGCCCCAAAAATATGAAAAGCGGAACACGGACTTTATCCCTAAAATAGGGGAAAACGCCTATCAACAAGGTCCAAAAGGGCTAATATCGGTCTCCGGCTTATCGGCCCTGCCTATCACGTCATGGGTGGTTATACGTAAAAAGAGCTAGACTTGTCTGCGAAAATATAAAATGCGGAACACGGACTTTTGCATCTATAGGGGAAAATGACTGTATGGAGTATGAGGGTGGTCATTGTTTGTGGATTTTACTGTGGGTTGTGGGGTCTTGTTTTCTTCGGCTCACCACGTAAAACACGATGGAAATGGTTCCGGAGCTAAGCGGTGACATTTTTCGAAAAATCCCGGTACCGGGTAGGTCTGTATTTTGGCCCATACTTGCTCAGTGGATAGGTCTATACTGGAAAATTTACCCCTGGACATTGCGATATGGGTTGTGGAATCTTGTTTTCACGTCTCACCACGTAGAAGGTTCACGGAGGTCTGGATAGGTCCATAGGCCTACTGGCTATGTGGATAGGTCCCTACTGGGCAAGTCGCATATGTTCATTGCGATATGGGTTGTGGGATCTTGCTTTTCACGTCCCACCACGTATAACACGATGGGAGGGGTCTCGAAAATAAGCGGTGAATTCTTTTTGAAAAGTCCAGGTACCGGGTAGGTCTGTATATTGGCCCATACTAGCTCAGTGGATAGGTTCATACTGGGAAATTTACTCCTGAACATTGCGATATGGGTTGTGGGATCTTGTTTTTCCCCGTCTCGTCAAGTATAACACGATGGGCGGCGTCCCGAACCTAAGCGGTGAATTTTTTTTAAAAAGTCACTGCGCGTTTGTGTAGTGGTCTAGGTGAGCCCCTAATGGTCCGATGGTGTCGTATGAGGTCTTATTTTGAAGCCCTCGTAGAGGAGCATCCGACTTGACTAATGTATTGTCCGTTTTCGTTATTCTGCGCATGCACAATCTGGTCGTAGTATAGAAACATACATTCTGGGGGTGCGTAGGGGTGTGTTTGGGGTAGAAATGGACCACTATTGGCCCAAATGAGTCGTGGGATGTGTCAAAGTGAAGCTTTTGTGAGTTGGAGTCAGAATGGCATGCTTTTTATTGCAAGTCGCGTCAATCTGCGCATGCGCATTTGGGTGTAGTAAGTAAAGTGGTCATTTGTGTGTGTTTTGGGTAGAGAGGGACCATCCTTGGCCCGAATGCGTCGTGTCGGGTGTCATTTTGTAGCTCTCGGGGTGTAGACCCCGACTTGAGGCGTGTTCACGTCATCTGTGACATCATTGGTGACGCCATCAGTAGAAGTATTAGTGAAAGCGGCCATTTTGGAGTGTGTAGGAAAACGTTTGGGGTAGAGATGGACAACCCTGGTCCGAATGCGTCGTGTGAGGCGTCACCTTGTATCAACGCCTGCCAACGTCAACCTTAACGCTTCAACGCCCTGGTGAATTATCCCTGAAGCTCTGATTTTCTAGATAGTCCATGAAATTGACGCTAATTCATCGAAATGCAGTGACACCCCTCAACGCCTGTCGTTACGCCTTAATCCTATGCCTGGGCTTTTTGGGACCTGTCGTGGCCTGGGGTGGGGAACCGAAATGGACCGCCTAATTATTTGTCTTACCCTTGAGCTAGGGAGCTGAAACTTACCACACTATACCCTTGAGTCAAACTCCAACAGAAAATGTAAAAAAATCCAAGATGACCGCTTTGATGACGTCACAGTGACGTCATTTTCAAAAACGACATTTTTGATCGATTTTTTCGGTCAGATTTTCCGAATTTTTTATTTATGCAATTTCTCCGCAAAAACAGCTTGATAAATTAGTAAATATTAATGTGATGTGAAATAAAATAGCTTTTGCCCACTTTTCATCGCAGGAAAGCAGAAATTTTGAAGAAATATGACAAAAACATCACTTTTCTGGACCCCACATGGCCGCCATCTTGAATTTACCCATGATCCTTTCCTCGGGGATCATGCAAATAAGCTCAAACTGACCCCAATATGATAGACTAAGAAGTCACAAAGTTTCAGCTTTTTAGGTCATGCGAATAGGCTCAAAATGACCCCAATATGACAAAATATAAAGTCATGAAGTTTCAGGTAGGCTTAACGCCCATGATTTAGACCGGTGAGAGAACAACAACAACAAGGATGACAGGCCAATCATTTTATTATCCCCTCCAGCATCTGTCATATTCGTTCATGCCCGTTAGATGAATTCTCGGCTGCTCTTGTCCAAGCAGAAGTCCCCATTTTAGAAAGTTCCATCTTCGGCCATGTTCGCTCTGATCCGTTTGTTCTAATCGTCGTCGGGCAGGCCAGGATACCGTTGTAACAACATATCCTCAAATAGTTGTTTGCGCATTCTGAGTATCTATCAGTGCATGGGTGAATACATTCATCCGATGGGGTGGTCGGTCAGTTTGGTAACGAAAAACGTGACATTGGTTGCCGTCTCTACGACCCGTTGGGTGTTGGGGCGTTGTTGTTGGGCCCATTCCAACACATTCAATTGGTCCACTTGATCGCTCACGGGCTCTAGCGACGCCCTATTCGTGATGGTAAACGGTTGGTCAAATAGCCGGATGTTACTGATCGGGTAACAGTATCGGACTTGGTCTGTCTCCTTATGCTGCAATACATAATCAAACGCCAGATTCAACTTCAAGGCCGTAGTTTGATCGTTGAAGATGGCTTCCACGTACTTGAAGAGCCGACACAGAGACTCTAATCGGAAATTATAGATGTCTAGTAGCAGGCGATGACGGTGGAAACATCGTCGGATCATGAACCAATGGTCCCTGTAGATGTCACTTAATGGATGGGCGTCCGGTAAGAGTTCACTGGGGGCATCCACTGGATTTTCCTGGAAATGCTCGAAGTCGTCAGTCGTCAGTCACCGGTGTCCTGCTTGATAT